>ML854103.1:6137-35294 GCA_009831015.1 Picea engelmannii
TTGATGAGAATGATAGATGTCAAGTGGAAACCAATCGATGAAGATGGATCAATGAGTTGTCATTGATGTAATGCATAGTTTGTTTGATGTAAAGATGACTCATTATTTTCTTTTCATGGTTGATAAGAAGTACAAATGGATGAACTCCAAAGTGGTCCCCTTATGGTGAAATCCCTCACGGGAAGATGCTTTGTGGTTGAGTTGTGGTTGAGAGAACCCATGCTTGTATGTGGAATAATGAGATGAATATCAGTGATTTTGTTGGTGAAACTATCCTAGATGGATAGTGCTTGTCATGTCATTTCCGGTGGTATGTGGAATGTCACATAACTCCTCACGGTTTGAGATTTATGGCCCTATGAAGTTGAAGGACCCTCATATGATGGCTTGAATCCCCATAAGGTCAAAGAAGTTAAAGTGCTTAAGAAGAAGAAATTATTATTTAAATGATAAAGTGAAGTGAAAAAATCAAGAAGGATTATTTAAATATTAAAGTAAGGTGACAAAATCGAGGGGGAATATTTAAATGATAAAGTAATGGAGAACTTTCTATTTATGGAAAGGGGTTAACCCTAAAATGAGGAAAATAGGTTAAGTGACCTAGAAATGGGTTAAGTGACCTAGAAGTGGGTTAAGTAATCTAGAAGATGAAGAGTGTAAATAAGAGGCTAGGGTCTCTTGTGAAAAGTACAATTTTGGGAGTATCTCTTGTGTATATTTTGTGTGTATCTCTTGAGAATAATTGAAGATCTATTCTGAGAAAGAGAGCGTGAGGAGGATCTCATGGACGCATCAAAGTTTCGGCAATGTCTGAGATCTTGATGGCAAAAGACTTTGAGCTTCAGAAACCCTAGTTTTTGAGGTATACACGGGTTGTAATGGGTCAGAGCGCGTACACATGTGGGTTGTATGAAGACATGGCGTGTACAGTGGATAAAGTCATGGAGATTTGTGTTTGAGTTGATAATTGACTACTGAAGACTGAAGCAGGTTCCAGATCTGCACTCTATGGGCTCAGATATGCCATAGAGATTATGGTATGGTGATATTATTGTCTTGATGGATATTATTGCTTGTTGTGTTGTGAATGCTTAGGGCATTCTTGGTATGGATGCTAGGATGTGATTTGTGTTGGCTGATGGAGTGAGCAGTACTCTTGTGATTCAGTGGTGATATGATTGATATGGTATACTACTTTCTTATACATGATTGAGCTATCATTCATATTCATTGGTTGTGGAGCATGAGTAGAGTATTGGAGAGCTTGGATGTGTTGAGACTAGTTGTGGGTCAGATTGGACAGTGAGAGACAAAAGAGAATGTGATTGCAGGTTGCAGAGGATCTGAGTACGTGAAGCAAAGAAAAACCCTAGTTTCTCATAAGTATACACATGTTTCATTGTAGACTAGTCGCGTACATACACGGGATATAGTGAGCCAAGGTGCGTACACACGTGGGATGCACTACTAATAGGTCACGTACCTGTGACAGATTGATATATGTGGAGGATTTTTGCCTCATCTTAGTTGGTGTTAAGGATCTAAGTTGAGTCTTGCCTATAGATATGGTGCTCTTGTAGAGTTGTACTCTATTCAATTGTTGCTAATAAACCCCAAGGATTGTAGTCCCAATCTAACTGCAGCCTTAGAGCACAATTAAAGCAACACAAGAGGCACAAGGCTAAGCCTACACAGCAAGAAGGAGAGGCTTCTAAAGCCGATCCTCCTTAGCAAGCCTAGTTCTGAGGGGTGACTTCTTTTTGTTTGCAGTGGGACCTACAAAATCGTAAGTGTGGGGGTAATGTTGGGCCCGAGATATGATCATTTTCATGACATTATTATACACTTTTTACCATATGTACATATGCGTTTTTATCTTTCAAAGGAGATTTTTGAAGAATTTTATGGTAAAATGATATAATCGGCATGAGGTACGTATAATTCATGTTTTGTGATTCAATCAAGTTTAATTTATCATATTTTGTGGTTTCCAAGAGTTAATTCATGTTTTTCTGCTATTACAGGGCAAAACGCACCATGTTTCTTGGTCTAGCACTTGATCCAACACGCGTTCCAGTACTTGATCTAACACTCGTTCCAGCACCCAGTATTGCACAAAAACGCAAGGTAAGTTGGCGGTTATGGTATTGGCGGCCAATGGTAGACAAATCGAGCACATGGGTTTTGTTTTTCATTGCCCCCTCCAGCTAGTAATCTCAAGACAAATCAATTGCAATTGTCCAAAGACGGCGATCATTGGGTTCCTCTGTTTTGTTAGTTATGGATGCATTTAATGTAATTTGTTAAATTTAGAGGTGGTTCGACCCTCCTGTGGTCGACCACTTGGGTTGTAAGCTTATAAATACCAATAGGATGATCATTAGATTGTTAACCAAGTAGCATAAGCATTATAATTGCCAGAAAAATGCTTTTTCTCTGTTTGAGTTTTTTTCTTACATTGCCAAAATAGTGTCAGAACTGCATTTTTGACTTTCATGCTGAATTCAGCCTACTGAAGTTCGTGGTGTGCTTGTAGAGGGTAGCCACAACTTGCTGGGGGGGGCACCAATAGTCTGGTGATGTTTAGTGTGTTGTTTATATATTTCATAATTTAAATTGTCTTTTATTTCCTGTACATGCATGTTTTATGTTTTAATTAGCTAGTTGTGATTTAATTGTTTTAATGTTCTTCTGTAGGTTAGTGTGATGAGTTATGTTAGCATGAATTAGTTTTGTAGGCTAAGAATAGACTTGCAAGTCTCTACACTAACTCCATATGCATCTAGATATCAGATTACACTTTTATTCATGATCTTACAATCAAGCTTAAAACAGAGTTGTTTTTAGAATAAAACAGAGTTCTATTTGGGTTTCATTTGACAAGGATCTTTGATGGATGGATAGATTTAATTCTAGTTCTTAATCATAGTTTGATTGTCTTAGTTTTAGATAGAATTCATTTGTTTAGTTGTTGGTTAATTGTCAATTTACTTTTTAATAAGCATAATCTAATCTCTGTTTTTAATTCATTTTCTTATCATAGCTTGAATAATTAAAATAGACATAGTATTGTTTTATTTCACACAATTTCCTTTCATAGATTAAAATGCAATTAAATTCATTAGTTAGATAATGATGATCTCATTATGATGTTAATGGTTTATACATGAATATGCAGGGTATTTAACATTACTTTTATCATGGCTAAGTTTTCATTGCATTGTTTACTTCACACCTTTCATTTTGCCATTGAAATTAGTATTGAGATTATACCATTAGAACTATCCTTTGTTGTCAAGTGTCATCGAGATATCATCCATCACCACTGAAGGCATTCACACAACCACTAGCATTACATTTGAGTGTTTCATAGATTAAAGATAGTTTCTTGCTTTCGTAGATTAGAAGAGATAGTTTCTTGTTTTCATAAGTTTAGTTGTTAGTCTTTCTTGCTTTCAATAGACTAGATTTCCCTTCATGTAATGCATTGAGCATTTAAATTTCCTTTCACGCAAGAGAAATAGTTTTGCATTAGGCATTTAGTTCACTTGCCTCTTAAGCTAGGTAGTTGTTCAATGAGAAGTCTTTGCTTACTTGTCCCTTTGCTTTAGTAGGATAGATAGTTGTCTTTGCTTACTTGTCTTTTACTTTAGTAGGTTAGTTAGTTTTTTTTGCTTTCTTGTCTATTTGCTTTGATAGGTTAAATAGGTTCTTTTGCTTACTTTCTTATTTAATTTCTTTCATAGGGTAGTTGCTCATTGAATGTAGGTTGGAAAGTTAAAGAAGTTTGCTTTTGTCATTTTCTTATTATGCTTAGTAGTTTGCTTTTGCTTATTGTTCGCTTTACATGGAGTTTTTTTTCATGTGCTTTCTTAGGAACTATCCATCAGTCCTTGGCCCAAAAGTGCTTAGGTTACCTAGTTTTCATTTTTCCTAGTAGGGTTTTCTCATTAGATAGGTTTGCTTGAGTAGATTATCCCTAGATAGTTTCTTTCCTTAGTTAGACTATACTCCTACCAACCTTTTACCTTTGGCATATATTTTGCTACAACTTGAAGTTTACTTACCCCGGGTTGACAATTTAATTGAGGGTAGTTTAGTGTCTTTTTTTTAGTACATATAAATCACCTAACATTTTGGCGTCGTTGCCAGGGAGTTGTCTCAAGGTAAGAATTAATTAGGAATTAGACCATTTCTATACCTTAGCATTAGTTTGGTGGCGGGGGAACTTTAAGACGAGAGGTAAGAACCTACGCATCTGCTATAGCAAGTTCCCCCAAACCCAATGGTAGTTTTTATTTTTGTTTTTATTTTTCATGAATAGACCTAGGAATCAAATGGTAGATTTTTCTTTTTGTTTTTTCTTTATTTCATGAATAGGCCTAGAGATCCACAAGGTAGATACATTAAATCAAAATCATACCTTTCAACCAAGGTTCCTTTCGATCTCTTTGGGGGAAGTAACATTCTGCTTATAAAATCCGCAAACCAATATCGAAAAATAGAAGCTAGCTCGACTCAAAGAGTTAAAATAGTCTCTAAAGGGACTAACATAGGGAGCACTATAGAACAAGAAACTGAAGCATCAATCATATTAGGACAGGAGGCGAGACCACTCGAGTCTTCCACAGAACCAAACAATACAACCTTTGATTTTATACCACCACCAGAGGACCCTAATTTTAAGGACATCATAGACCTTGAACAGGCGAATCTTTTGTTTGGTAGTTCAGCCAATGTAATTATCTCTCAAATTGACACAGAAAATTTGGCACCGATAATCTCAACCGGCTCGAGTAGAGTCCCAGACATCCAATTAGTAGGAAGACCTTTTCATCAAAGAGAAACTTTGTTCTCTTCAAAGATAAAACCACTTAGGTACTCTCTTTTTGGAAACCAAACAAATATGGGTGATCAGGAGGACCATAACAATGTAAGACACTGAGAGGAAGAAGAAATTGGAAACCAAACTGAAACTACCTTCGGATTTCTGATTTTAGACACCACTCCAAATGTCAACATGAAGAATATTCCTCTCTCAGCACTGCCTACCTTTTATGGTAAAAACAATGAATATCTAGACACCTTCCTATTTGAATTTAACATCTTGTGCAGGAGCTACAACTATGTGCAAGATGCCCATAAATTAAAACTTTTTCTTTCCACCCTCAAAGACTCTACATTAAGATGGTTCATGGGGTTGGGAGAATCTAGTATTAGGTCTTGGGAATCCATGAAAGACATCTTTCTTAAGAAGTACCAAGACTACTGGAAGACCAAAGAGTCTCGTAATGACATCTATAAAGTCTAACAGTTAGAAGAAGAGACCCTTGAAGACTATATGGAAAGATTTGGTTATATCTCCCAGAAGTCAAAATACCATGACCTCCCAGAGGATGTAGTTAGGGCTCTTTTCCTTAAGGGAATTTCAGAAGAATATTTAGAGATGCTTAACCTAATGGCATCAGGTGACATATCTCATAAACCATTTACTGAAATATGTGAAATGTGTAAAAATTACTCAAGGAGTAGAGCCAAAATAGGAAAGAATGTTCGGGACCCTTACAATAGAAGCTTAAAACCAGTTAGTTCAGGTGGTATCACTAGAGCAGAGACAGGGAACCTTTTAGAAAACTTTAAGACTGACATATTAAACACAATAGATTCCCAGTTGGATACCCTTGAACTCAAAAAGAAGCAGGAGGAGGAAAATGCAGCAATGAGCATATATTGCCCAGGATGCAGGAGGAATCATTCCTCAAGGGAATTCCCATTAGATAACATTTCAGTTTGTGGCTTCTATACAGAAGACCATGTGACTGAAAAATGTCCATCATTTCCCAGTTTATTATTCATCTATAGGAGTGGAGATTCTGGGGAGTCTTCTTATGCACCTAGCAGGCCATGGCAGCCTAGGAATCAACCCACATACCCGGATCTACAGTCTCAAGTTCCAACCTATTATCAACAACAACAGTGGAACTCACCAGGTTGGCAAAACTAGTCTACTCAGTACCAACATCCTTGGATTCAAGGATGGAGGGGAGGACACAATCTAGAAAACCCTCAAGCTCCACCTATCCCTATGCACAACCATCCTTATCTTGAGATCTCATCAAACACTCTGCATCTTCTACCAGGTTTTATTCCACCACCTTTACCTCCTATCCCACAACAACAACCGCTACAATTTCAAAATGCAAACTCCCCAAAACCGACACTATTATCGGCACAGCCAGTGCCGAACCCCAATAATAAGCCCCCTCAACCTCTTAACAATGTTGAGATGCAGGCCTTCCCGACATATGTCATTACTCTTGTTCCATTACAGGAAATTCAACTAAGATCGGGAAAAGTTCTAGATAGGCAGAGACCTTCAGTAGTCATCCAGGAAGAAGAAGAAGAAGAAACCACCCAACAACCCATGGATGACACTAGGTGGGAAGATGTTATTATCCCGAGGAATCAAGAACCCAAGATTCCCTAATATGAACCTTCACAAATTACGAAATACCCTCCTTATCTAGACCGATTGGTAATCGATAAACCTACCACCCGATCGGAATTCGACATTTTGAATGAGTTGAAAAATATTTGTGTCAAGATTCCCCTACTTCAAGCTATTAAAGACATTCCAATCTACAGTAAGGTAGTCAAAGAATTGTGTATCAAGAAGTCAGGTAGGAAGCAAAAGGACCATCCTACAGTACACTTGGTAGGAGGACTCTCTAAGTACATATCAGAGCAGCCAAAGCTAGCAAAATATGGGAATCCAGTAAACCTCGTAGTGACCATAGCCATTAATGAGGTCTCCATTGGAAATACTCTCACAAACCTAGGGGAAGCCATCAATGTTATGACCACTACTACCTTGGAACAATTACAGTTACAACCTCTTCTTTGGCCTACCCCAACCATTTTGGAATTAGCAGATAAGACTAGGGTTATACCTGAAGGGATTTTAGATGATATCATGGTTACTTTAGCCTCATGGTAGTACCCCATAGATTTTCTTGTCATTCATTCAAAGGATCCTGCCAGAGGTCATCCCGTTATTTTGGGAAGACGTTGGCTAGCCACTGCCAATGCATTTATTGGCTATAGAGAAGAAGAAATGACCATCTCAAATGGTCTCTCTATCCAGAATCTCACCATTTACCCTCCAACTCAACCTATTATGGAAAATCTATGGTGGCTTGAATGTTCATAAGAGAACGAAGACTGGGAAGAACACGTATTGCCTAGTGACCATGCAAGGGCACTTCAGGAGCATACACCAGAAAATGTGCTAAACCAATTCATTTCTGCTATTAGATGTGTGGATTTTCAAGAACAATTAGACCCATCCATTTTGTCTTCGACATATTTTATTTTTGAAGTAGATGAGTCTGCCATGTCTTATACTATGCCCTACGAGATTAGTCCAGGAAAATTTTTACATATAAACTACGGGCTAGATACATACCAACAGAAACAATTAGTAGATATCCTTAAAGAACAATCAGGAGCATTTTCCTGGGAATACACTAACATGAAGGGTATACACCCTAACACATGCATCCATCACATATATACCCAGGGGGAATTGACACCTGTTAGGCAATCCCAGAGAAGGATGAACCCAACACTCAAAGATATAGTCAAGGAGGAAATCCAGAAGTTGTTAAATGTCGGATTTATCTATCCCATCTCCAACAGTAAGTGGGTATCCCCGCTTGTAGTGGTTCCAAAGAAAGTGACTGGGAAATGAAGAATCTGTATTGATTTTCGAGAACTCAACAAGGCCACTTTGAAAGACTACGTTCATCTTCCTTTCATTGACCAAGTTCTAGATACCTTGTCCGGAAAGAAGTATTTCTCCTTTCTAGATGGGTACATCGAGTACAATCAGATTCTTATAGCACCCGCAGACCAAGACAAGACTACCTTTACCTGTCCTTGGGGCACCTATGCCTATAGGGTCTTACCATTTGGATTGTGTAATGCTCCTGCCACATTTCAACGAGAAGTATTAGGGATATTTGCTGATCTTATTCATGATTGTGTGGAGGTCTACATGGATGACTTCAGAGTCTATGGCAACACTTACCAAGAACCCTTAGACAACTAAGAAAAATTCCTCATCAGATGCCAGGAAATGAACCTATCTCTAAGTCATGAAAAATGCAAAATGTTGTTAACTGAAGGAGTGGTTCTAGGACATCATGTTTCATCTTAAGGAATAAAAGTCAATCCTGCAAAGATTGAGGTCATTATTAGACTTCCACCCCCCAAGAATCAGAAAGAGGTGAGAAGTTTTCCTAGACATGCCGGATATTACTGACGGTTTATTGAAAATTTTACAAAGATTGATGCACCTATGTTTGGATTATTGATAAAAGATGTTGATTTTGTTTGGACTGAGCATTGTCAAACTGCCTTTGAAACCCTGAAATCCAAACTGTCTGTGGCACCAGTTCTTAGAGGGCCCAATTGGACTCTCCCATTTCATATATCCATTGATGTCTCTGACACTGCAATCAGAGGGGTATTAGGGAAGAAAGAGAACCAGCAGTCCTATGCCATTTATTTTGTAAGCAAGAACTTGTCCCTTGCCGAGTTGAACTACATAGTCACTGAGAAAGAGTTCTTGGAAATTTTTCATGCTATTAACAAGTTTCATCATTACAATATAGGTTATGAAGTATTTGTACACATCGATCATTCTGCCATTAGGTTTCTCATGAAAAAACCTATAAACTAATGGCCGAGTGACTAGGTGGCTCTTGTTATTACAAGAATTTAATATTATTGTGCTTGACCGACCTAGAAAGGATAATGTAGTAGCTAACTTTCTTTCCTGAATAAAGAATGAGGATGATGACATCTCTGTAGATGATAGTTTCCCAGATGAGCATCTCTTTTCCCTTTCTGTCAATACCCCATGGTTTGCAGATATGGCAAACTATCTAGCTACTAGGAAGTTATCGTCTCATTTGTCACCTCATGAAAAGCAAAAAAATTATTACATAGAGTGTTAATTACTCTTGGGTTGGTCATGATATTTTTCGCACAGGTCCTGATTTGATTATTCGTAGATGTGTCCGAGAGGATGAGGTACCTAATATACTACGAAGTTGTCATGACAAACCATGTGGTGGCCATTTCTCTGACAAATGTACAACATATAAGCTGTTACATTCAAGTTACTATTGGCCTAGCATTTTCAAAGATGCTTCCAAGTATGTGAGAAGTTATGATAGTTGCCAAAGGATAGGTAGACCTACATCATCTGACGAAACTCCTTTGCAGGTCCAAGTTATGATAGAACCCTTTGAAAAATGGGCCCTTGACTTTGTAGGACCAATTTCACCCATGTCCCGTAGGAAGAACTATATTTTGGTTTGTACGGACTATGTCACCAAATGGGTAGAGGCAAAAGCCCTATTTAGGGCCACAGAGAAGTCTGTTGTCAAATTCATCTATGAAAACATCTTTACCCGCTTCGGTGTCCCTCATGAAATTGTTATCAACCAAGTCACTCAATTCACTTCCAAGCTGATGAAAGAGCTAATAGAGAAATATGGGATTAAGCATTGTAAACATTCTCCATACCACCCGCAATCCAATGGTCAGGTAGAATCCACAAACAAAGTTCTCAAAGCCATCTTGACCAATACTGTTCAGTTACATCACCGAGATTGGGTTGATAGGCTCCTAGAGGCTTTGTGGGCATACTGAACTACCTGGAGAAATACCACTGGACATACCCCTTATGAGCTAGTGTACGGGAAACAAGTACTTTTACCAATAGAATTCCAAGTAAGGACCTTATGTATTTCCACAGAATTAGGGTTGAACCTGGATGACGAGCCCTACAGTTGAATGAGTTGGATGAAATCAGGAAAGATGCCATCCAATGGACAATATTGGTCCAAAACTAGAGGAGCAAGTGGCATGACAAGTTTATTAAAAAGAAACACTTACAGCTTGGTGATTGGGCCTTATTATTTGATTCCCAGTTCAAAACCTTCAAAGGCAAACTTACCACCCGTTGGTTGGGCCCTTACGAGGTAGACACTATATATGACAATGGAGATGTAAAAATTAAAACAATTGACGATGGACAAGTCTCCTTTGTGGTAAATGGACACCGACTTAAAATTTGTCATAAGCCCATTTCCAAAGAGGATTTTCTACAAGTCATGTCAGCTGACAAGGAATCGGCCTTAGTAGATGGGGAAGCCCCCCCTTGTTCTTGAAAAGTTTTTTTTTAAGATTTCCTATTGTATATATGTAAATAGTTTTTGTTAATAAGGCAATTCTCAGAGGTTTTTGTAAGTATTTATTTCACTAGGAGTACACAGTTTCAAGATATTTCTTCAAAACATTGTTATAGTTGAATTTTGTGTTTGTTAAAGCATCAAATGAATATTGACTTACTGTAATTAGCCATGTTTTTGCAAAAATTATCATTTTTTAAGGCATTCTAAAGCAGTTGCTCTTGAAACTCTTCACCACTGTATAAGGAAGTGATACCATAACTATCAAGCCTAGAGGTCTCTCGTGCAGTTTTTCCAAGAAACCTAAGTAAGTAAGTCAAGTGTCTTTATCAAAGAGTAACAGGGAGGTCTCATTAGTAGTTTTTCATGGAAACATCATAATAATTACAAAAGAAGAAAGTGATTTGAGCCTAGAGATACCTTTATGTTCTTTCTCGATGGTACCATCCACTACACACTAAATAGCTTGATTATATCATATCTTTAGATAGGCCTCATCCGCTTAAGTACCCCTTACATCAAGACAACCACTAATAATATAATGGAAAGTCATCCTCTAACATAAATACCATCCCAATTAAAAAGAAAAGAAAGAAAAAGTTTTTTCAGAGTTGTTCCCCCGTCTTCTTGCATAAGCAACCTTATACTAAAATCTTAAAGGATGGAGGGCCAGTCTCTGAGGGTTTAAGAGGCTAACCAGCTGGGATATTGAACAAGCCTGCAGGCAGCAGGTACCGGCCTGTGGTATGACTAGGTAAACCCACCGGAGTACTGAACAAGCTTTCTGGCAGCAGGGCATTCTACCTAGTGAGGATGATGATCTGACAAAAATAAATAATAAATCTAAACTTGTCTTGATGTATGGAATTACTTGCAGACAAAGATGACTTGGAGTATGTGTAGTTAAGCTAAGGTTAATGAATCTCATCAATTTTCCATTGGGAAATGACTCGAAGACTATCTTGAAACTCTCTTGCCTACCTCTTCTTATCTATATATAGGATCTCTTATCCTATAGGTGGGGCCATCTCCTAACTGTCTCGTCGGACCAATCTGTGAAATTTTATCTTTACACTTGACATACTATAAATCTTAGGCTATTGGGGGATACTGGCTAGTTTCCTATACTTTTGATTGTGAGGTGTCACAATACTTAGGTGTGGGGGAGGGGTTCATGAGCTGACAAATGATTATTGCCTAGAGAAAAGAGTCTTTGCAAGAATTTTTGTATTATTACCATGATACAGGTTATTACATTGATAGTCATGTTATTTTTAAATACTTAACTCCTATGTGCTATACATTACTGAACTCGTTCTTAACAGGCCACTCTTTATCGTTTTATCATTCATTACAACCCATTCATTATAGGTTTTGACACTTGCTATAACCCGTTCATTATAGGTTTTGACACTATATGTCATATACAAGAAGAATGAGTAAGCATGGAGCACTCTACCTCTGCTCATTAATCGCTATGGTTGTCAAAAACACTTCAAAATTGCAGGTTGACCATTAAAAGAGGCGAAAATGCACTTAACACAGGTGTATCGGATGAAGTACCATATGAGGTGTCGGATGCGGTTCCGGATGAACTGTCGTTTGAAGTGCCATTGCATTGCATACCAGTAACTATCCTAGATTCCAGGGAACTAGAATTCAATTACATTCAATTAAATTTGTTACAGCCATTGATTAAAAGATACCTCATATGGTTATGATCAAATGTCCAAGTCAAAAGACTTGGACATTAATCTAAGTACGCACCACTCCATTTCTCCCAAGCTTGCCATCAAATTTGAATCTCCCACACATGGAAGCTCGCGCACACATGTGGGCAACGTACTCCACCATAAGAGCATCCAAAATCAGGCTGGGCACTCTATTGTTTCATTTTCCCTTGCCATTTTCTATGCCCTGTGTTAAGGAATTGCGCCCAACCTCTGTCGAATTCACCCTCTGTTCTAATCACACTCAGACTGTGTTAAACCTGTGCCATTTCTTGGCCTATTATCACCCTTTCTTAGTAAAATTCACCCTTTGTTCCAATTGCACTCAGACTATGCCCAATTTGTGTCTCTATGTGGCTTGATTTCTCCCTTTCTTAGTGAATTAAAACTCGGTCACAATACCCAAGCGATACGAACCATCCTCCTATGCAGACTTGTTTGTTATTCCAAAATTCACACAGTGCAGGGAATCTTGCATGCTGGCTGGGGGCCATTTCTGTCAAGTTTGCAAGGCCATGATGATGGTCTTTCTATGCAATTTGCAATTGGCTTTGATGGCAAGATATCACATGTAGGGTCTCTCAATTTTGCAGTCACAGAAGAGTCAATTGTTGCTGCAACAAAACTTCCAAGAATGGGAGATAGGTGGTTCAAGAATCATCAATTGTCGCTCTCAAGTTACAACAAGGTGTTTAAGCTCGAATTCGAGATCATTTAAGGAGATAAAGGGTATGCTAAGGAGTGGATAAAGCCATAATTGGTCAATCCCCTCATCGCTATCACAAGGTTAATCACATGTGAAGGTAGATACTCCACCTTCAAAGCTTGTCACTTTAGATTGCTGGCTCATTTTCTGTTCAATAAACCTTTGAACTTTCCTTTTTATTTTCTCAAAATCTTGGAGAAGATGTCTTCTCAAGTGAGCAGAAATGTGACCAACCCACACAATAGTCTCTTCCAACATGGTTTGATCAAACTCTTCGTTCTTATCGAACTAGAGAAACAGGGGCAAAGTTGGGATGTATTTATCTACCAATTTGCAAACCCCCACTTGACAATTAAGACCGGCAGAAAGCCACTTAGCCTAAAAAATATCTCTCCATCCAAGCCTCACTCTCCAAGAACACCAAACTCCATTGCACAAACCCTCTCTTTTCCGGTACAATACCAAAAGCTTGTTGATATTCCTACTTCTTCATCAAGGAAAAAGACCAAGAAAAAAGACCAAAAGAAGCCTATTGTTGACCCCCCAATGCCTTCATTTTCTCTTGATCCTACACTTAAGAAGCCTCAAGAAGTAATGCAACAAGACTTTCCCATCATTCCCACAAACAAGAGAGGAGCCAACCGATTTGGTAAGGGACCCTTTCGAAAGAGTACCTGAAACATAAGAACCAAGCCTTATGCAAAGCCTCTACCTACTTCGGATTTGATCCAAGTATCCTCCAACCTTGAGAGCCCTCATAAGAAACCTAGAGAAGTCTCTGTGGATGGATTAGAGCCACTAAGGAAAAAGAAATCAGAACCTACCTCACCTTTCTGATCTCCCATCACTCCTACTTCACCCATGCCCACTCTTGATCCTAAATTTGATAAATTGACCACATCTCTCAAAGGACCTAAGCCTTCCTCAGAGATCATTGATTCTACCCCAACTATAGAAGAGCTACAAAGGGAAAACCATCAACTTCTCCAACAATTAGAAGAGAGGAAGATAATAGATGCACACCTTCATCATAAAAATGCAGTCCTTCAGGCAAAAGTTAACTCCCTTCAACTGTTGGTCAATGGGATGAACCAATCTAACCGCAGCCTCAGAGCACAATTAAAGCAACACAAGAGGCACAAGGCTAAGCCTACACAGCAAGAAGGAGAGGCTTCTAAAGCCGATCCTCCTCATCAAGCCTAGTTCTGAGGGGTGACTTCTTTTTGTTTGCAGTGGGACCTACAAAATCGTAAGTGTGGGGGTAATGTTGGGCCCGAGATATGATCATTTTCATGATGTTATTATACACTTTTTTCCATATGTACATATTCATTTTTATCTTTCAAAGGAGATTTTTGAATAATTTTATGGTAAAATGATATAATCGGCATGAGGTACATATAATTCGTGTTTTGTGATTCAATCAAGTTTAATTTATCATATTTTATGGTTTCCAAGAGTTAATTCATGTTTTTCTGCTATTACAGGGAAAAACGCACCATGTTTCTTGCTCCGACACTCGTTCTGGCACTTGATCCAGCACTCATTCCGGTACTTGATCCGACACTCGTTCTGGCACCCAGTATTACACAAAAACGCAAGGCAAGTTGGCAGTTATGGTATTGGCGGCCAGTGGTGGACAAATTGAGCACATGGGTTTTGTTTGTCATCGCTCCCTCCAGCTACTAAGATCAAGACAACTTGATTTCAGTTGTCCAAAGAGGGTGATCATTGGGTTCCTCCATTTTGTTAGTTATGGATGCATTTAATGTAATTTGTCGAATTTAAAGGTGGTTCGACCCTCCTGTGGTCGACCACCTGGGTTGTAAGCTTATAAATACCAATAGGATGATCATTAGATTGTTAACCAAGTAGCATAAGCATTATAATTTCCAGAAAAACGATTTTGCTCTGTTTGAGTTTTTTTTTACATTGCCAGAATAGTGCTAGAACTGCGTTTTTTTACTTTCATGGTGAATTCGGCCTGCTGAAGTTCGTGGTGTACTTGTAGAGGGTAGCCATGACTTGTTGGGGGGGCCACCAACAGTCTAGTGATGTTTAGTGTGTTGTTTATATATTTCATAATTTAAATTATCTTTTATTTCCTGTACATGCATGTTTTATGTTTTAATTAGCTAGTTGTGATTTAGTTGTTTTATTGTTCTTTTGTAGGTTAGTGTGATGAGTTGTGTTAGCATGAATTAGTTTTGTAGGCTTAGAATAGACTTGCAAGTCTCTACACTAACTCCATATGCATCTAGATATCAGATTACACTTTTATTCATGATCTTACAACCAAGTTTAAAACATAGTTGTTTTTAGAATAAAACAGAGTTCTATTTGGGTTTCATTTGGCAGGGATCTTTGATGGATGGATAGATTTAATTCTAGTTCTTAATCATGGTTTGCTTGTCTTAGTTTTAGATAGAATTCATTTGTTTAGTTGTTGGTTAATTGTCAATTTACTTTTTAATAAGCATAATCTAATCTCTGTTTTTAATTCATTTTCTTATCATAGCTTGAATAATTAAAATAGACATAGTATAGTTTTATTTCATGCAATTTCCTTTCATAGATTAAAATGCAATTAAATTCCTTAGTTAGATAATGATGATTTCATTATGATGTTAATGGTTTATACATGAATATGCGGGGTATTTAACATTACTTTTATCATGGTTAAGTTTTCATTGGACTGTTTACTTCACACCTTTCATTTTGCCATTGAAAATAGTATTGATCTTATACCATAAGAACTGTCCTTTGTTGTCAAGTGTCATCGAGATATCATGTGTCACCACCGAAGGCATTCACACAACCACCAGCATTACATTTGAGTGTTTCATAGATTAAATATAGTTTCTTGCTTTCGTAGATTAGAAGAGATAGTTTCTTGTTTTCATAAGTTTAGTTGTTAGTGTTTCTTGCTTTCAATAGACTAGATTTCCCTTCATGTATTGCATTGAGCATTTAAATTTCCTTTCACGCAAGACAAATAGTTTTGCATTAGGCATTTAGTTCACTTGCCTCTTAGGGTAGGTAGTTGTTCAATGAGAAGTCTTTGCTTACTTGTCCCTTTGCTTTAGTAGGATAGATAGTTGTCTTTGCTTGTCTTTTTCTTTAGTAGGTTAGTTAGGTTACTTTGCTTTGATAGGTTAGATAGGTGCTTTTGCTTACTTGCTTATTTAATTGATTTCATAGGGTAGTTGCTCATTGAATGTAGGTTGGCAAGTTAAAGAAGTTTGCTTTTGTCATTTGCTTATTATGCTTAGTAGTTTTCTTTTGCTTATTGTTTTCTTTACATGGAGTTTTTTTTCATTTGCTTTCTTAGGAACTATCCATCGGTCCTTTGCCCAAAAGTGCTTAGGTTACCTAGTTTTCATTTTTCCTAGTAGGGTTTGCTTGATTAGATTAGCCCTAGATAGTTGCTTTCCTTAGTTAGACTATACTCCTACCAATCGTTTACCTTTGGCATATATTTTTCTACAACTCGAAGTTTACTTACCCAGTTGACAATTTAATTGAGGGTAGTTTAGTGTCTTTTTTTTTAGTACATATAAATCACCTAACAAAGCTTAAGTGCATGCAAGATTTGAGTGTTGTGTGTGTTAAATTTCCTTATGTTTATGTGTGTTTGTGAGATCATGCAATGAAACTTGTAAGGAAATAAAGCAAAGACAAACATCCAACACACAAATCCCCCTAATGGGGATGAAGAAAATGGGCTCCAAGAGCTCGCTTTTATTAATCCTATTACAATGAGAACTGAGTTCTCTTTTCTCTTTTTTTGAACTTATGGACCCTTATAGAATGGATCAAACTAAAGAAAACTATTACAAAAGACTTTCTGAAGGTCCTAGTCTTCAAGGGTTCCAACTTGGGCTCAAATTTCTTCACTTTCGCTTCAATTTCACCAAAGTTTCCCCTTTATTTTTGATGGACATACTAAAAACCAGCAAAGAAAGTGATTATAATATGATGATAAGCAATCTAAAAAACTAAACTAAAACTTGAAAAATTTAACCAAAATTTTCTGAATTTTTCCTTAAACAAAAATGCAACTTTTTGGAGACTTTTCGATGCTTTGAATGAGCCTAAACTAAGCTCTTTTAGTTTTTAATGTTTGTTGTCCCAAAAAATAAAGCATAAAACAACTAATTAGCTTGATTTACAATGCAAAATAAAACAACTTTCTAGCTTGATATTAAGATAAAAAAAATTATAGAAAATTGCACCAAAACTAGCTTAGATCTACTCTTTAAAATGAGAAAGTATTGAAACTAGATCTAAGACTTTATGAATGCAACAATAGATTCTAAAATTTATCCTTTAAAACAGTTCTAATTGACATGCAAGCAAAGAAAGAGGGAGGGAGAAGAAAATTTATGATTTTTGGAGCCTTTGCTTGAGCGTGGAACTCTTTGGGCTATGGGGTCCCTTTGGTGTGAGGAAGAGGGAGGATGTCTTATTTTTGAACTCTTGGAAAAACACTAGATGCAAACTAGCTCATTTACTTCTCTAAGAAATAGATCTTGCATGCTACAAAGAACACTTGCAAATACCTGTAAAGTTGGTGTTTCCTACACAAGAAACCTCAATTGCACATTAGTTTAAACAAAAACAAGATATGCAATGTAAGCATTCAAATATATATAAACAAATGGATTAGAAAGTAAACAAACTAAGGAATCCACTCCAATTATATAATACTATCCCTATGATTAGCCAAATTAAACAATATATACATGCAATAAATCAAAGCAACATCACCTCAAAATATGTCCAACATCCATCCACACATGAGCACCAAACACCAATAGATGACCTCCAAAGTATTTTATTCCAATATAGAAAAGATTACAACAATGAATAGCAAGGTCGCCCAAACTCCAACTATCTATAAGGAGAGGGGTCTCCTTCTATTTATTACATTCTGGGTGATAATTCCCAAGAGAAGATGTGCTAGTGTATGAGGGAGTGGCACATAGAGTAAAGGGAAGATGGAGTGGAGTGATGTGAGGTGAAGTGGAGTGAAACGAGAGTGAATAGGAGTGAGGTGGAGTGTGATTGCAGTGTGAGGGTGATTTCCAACATAGGGATGT
This sequence comes from Picea engelmannii, assembly GCA_009831015.1. NCBI lineage: Eukaryota > Viridiplantae > Streptophyta > Pinopsida > Pinales > Pinaceae > Picea > Picea engelmannii. Next base: position 23,938 of record ML854103.1, read on the forward strand.
GCACCCTCTCTCCCAAATGCGCCACCTAGCATGAGTGGTTTGAGTCCTAGCTTTGGGATCATCTTCCATGTACACATCAACAAACAAGTCGCCTTCCTCTCCAGTGAACTCATCCAAGATCTAAGTTGACTGAAAACTGAGGAAAAACATGTTCCCTACATGTTTCCTAACTTTAGCATTTCTCTTAAAATTTAGGGAATTTTAAATGACCCTTTTCTGTCTTTTTTCGAGATAAATAATTTTTTTAGTGATTAAAATCACTTTTTTTCCTAAACAAAAGGGGAATAGGGGTCTAAAGGGTTCTCTATCTTAGAAAATGAGCACAAAAATTTATTACATTTATTACAAATGAGGGGTCTCATTCTATTTACATTTCAGGTGATAATTCCCAAGAGAAGATGCGCTAGTGTATGAGGGAGTGGCGCATGTGATGGGGGAGTGGCGCATAGAGTAAAGGGAAGATGGAGTGGAGTGAAACAAGAGTGAATAGGAGTGAGGTGGAGTGTGATTGTAGTGTGAGGGTGAGTTCCAACATATGGATGTGTGCAGTCTCTCCCAAATGCACCGCCTAGCATGAGTGGGTTGAGTCCTACATTTGGGATCATCTCCCATGTACACATCACCAAAAAAGTCACCTTCCTCTCTAGTGAACTCACCCAAGATCTAAGTTGACTGAAAATTCAGGGAAAACATGTCCCCTACATGTTTCCTAACTTTTAGCATTTCTCCTAGAATTTAGGGAATTTAATTAAATGACCCTTTTCTGCCTTTTTTCGAGATAAATACATTTTTGAGTGATTAAAATCACTTTTTTTCCTAGACAAAAGGGGAATAGGGGTCTAAAGGGTGTTGTCTTCGAAAACGAGCACAAACATGGCATCTAACAATGATTGATGCCACATTTTTACTATTATCGCACAGTTTGTAGCTAGGTCAAATGGCTAGAAGGTAGAGGCCAAACTGGCGTAACAGGAACCTACCCCACCCAATGTCACCACAATGGGGAGGTTATTTCTATTCAGGGAGGTTAGCCCAGGGGAGACGTCCCCGGTAACCTGGTGTTTTGAAGAGGCCAAAGTATAAAGGTCAAAGTAAAAGTTCCTCCTCATAGGTTACCATCAAGGTCAGATAGTCCGGCTAAACAACCAATAAAGAAGTGTATGCCCAAATGAGAACACCTGCTCGGAACAAGACAATAGCAAAACAATATATGCGGGCTATAATTCAGTGGGTTAGTACTTCATGTAACTATCTGATTTCAATATGTAAGCAATTAGAACAATAGATATCAATGAGATCAATGTTTATCAATATAGTAGTGGAAAAATATCAATTCATCAATAAATACGTAGATGATGTAGCCAACAATGTATTTAATCAATCCTTTACTCAATAAATGCCTTTAACCATCATCTAATTGCTCATCAACAAGTGTTGTGTCAAGATGGAATAACCAAGCATGACACCAACCTAATTAGGGTTAGTTTGTTAGTTAGGGTTTCAAATTCAAGAGTTTTAAGAAATTGTTTGAGCACTTATCACTTCAACGTTGTGGATCTAAGATCAGTGCATAGGGGTAAATGGAGTCAATTAAAGAGAGGACGCAAAGTTGAAGGGGTGAAAGGCTAAGGACAAGAGGGAAGGGTTCTGAGGTATTGCAATGGCAGGGCCCTAGAATCAAAACCCTAGGGGAAAGAGGCTCACTCTGGTGTTGCTTAAGCAAGGCCTCGTGCTCTTTCCTCCTTCCTTAGGTCAAACTTGGCAAAACAGCTAGCATAAAGGATGAGTCAAAACAAGAGAGTGGGGCGAGGGAGAGTGTTTCAATGGCAAGGTCCTATCACCAAACCCTAGAAGCAAGACGGTCCTAGGTGTAGATAACCTAGGCCTGGGACGTCTCCTCCTTCTTGACTTTTTAAAAGCACAGCTAGCACAAGGGAAGAAGTGAAAAGAGTGTAGCAAAGGCTAGGCTCTTCCTTCCTTCTTCAATGGCTGAATATTTCTCTTTTAGGGGACATGAAACAGGGACCTACTTGTGTGCTTGTCACCTAGGGTTTTAAATCAGCAAATTTATAATAAATGCAAGAATACAAGCCTACAACCATTCAATTAAGAAGTTTTGCAGAAAATACACTTACATATCATGAAGAAATAGCAATGCAAACCCTAGTTGTAAACCTTCCTTCAAGAGAAATGTTGAATATGCCAAGAAAATCCTTCCTTCAACAAGTGCACCTCACTTAAAATATGAAATACCCCAACTAGGGCGCAAAAATCAGACCTCACAAGAGAGTGAGTTGTGTGTTCTGTCAAAATGAGGGAAAAACTCCTCAATATATACTATATCATGACCTTCAATTAAATTTAGGTCATTAAAAATAGTCGACAAGGCTACAAACCAAAACTATATTGTTTTTACATTAATTTGTCAAATTAAATCCCTAACTGAGCATAAGCAAGACGTCAAGCCCTACTGAGGGATATGTTAGCCCCTTTGAGGGCAAAAAGTAGCACAAAATGACAAACGTTGGCCCTCTTTGGGCCTCCCAACCATGCCACACGTGCCAGCTACCCTATCAAACTGCCACACATTGAAGGTGACGGCAATGGCTCCCAGGTGACATCCTAGGTCATCAAAGGGAAACATTCCACTGGAAGTGAGTCAACCCCCCTGGGCTGGGCTCAGCCAAAGTGTCCCTGATGGAACGTCCTTCTTCTTCTCATGTGCAAAATCTTGGTCAAACATTGTCTTGTCTCTACCCTTGATGGGGTCCCAACAACCATCTAATGGGCTCTTCAACCCCATGGAGGTCTGAACTAATAATCTCCCCATGTGTACCGGTCCAACTGGTACCTGTTTGTCGGGCATGGTCTTGCACATCAAAAACTTCATCCTCCATGGGCTCATTAGTCACAGGGATCATAGCAATGTTAATCATGTCTCATCATTAATGTTATCAAACATATGCATAAAAACCCTAATATATCATTCAATAGCTCAAAGATATTACAAAGACTTACAATACAAAGCCGAAGAAAAAGACAAAAAAACCTATTGGGCTAGTATCCATAAGGAAAGGAAAGTCTCCAAGGGGTATCATCCAAACCATGTAAAACAAGGTGATGTGGTCAAGGGATGTCCAGACATACGGGTAGAGTGAGAGACAGGGATGCATGGTAGTACCTGTGGGTGCCTTTGTAGAAGGTGAGTTGTACCTGTCATGGATGCAATTTTTTCCAAGCCCTTTTATTTCCTTTATTCTTTTCTTTTCTTTGTTTTCTTTTTCTTTTTCTTTTTTATTTCAAGGGCTAACTAGAGGACATTGCCTTGGTGTGGTGACCAGAGCTAACAGTGTTACCCATAAGCACTTTCACAGAGATGATAAGGCTAGCTCGTGATGAGACCCCCTTTCCCTTGGCCATGCAACCAAAAGTCACTGCCCTAGCGTGGTAACTAGATAGTGTCAATGTCATGCTGCTAGGTACCCATGAACATAATAGGTTGGCTTGTGATGAGATGCCCTATCCTCTTGGCTAGGTCTTGTTTTTTGTTATTTTTCTTCGGGTCCCTCTTATTTCTTACTGGGAGGCTTTTTATTGCCTTCTTGGGGATGCCTGGGCGAGGCATCTCTAGGTTTCATTTTATGGATTTTATCTTTTACCAGCTGCTTTTACCTTCTGGGCCTTTAGCCCCTTCTTCCCACGAGATAAGGTGCAACCCCACAAACAGATCATCCTAATGCCCGGACTAGGGGAATGGGAAAGATGAGTGGGAGATAAGATGAAAAAGTGATGACATGATGGGAGCGGACGATGGCTTTTCAGAAATCCCCTCGGTGGCAAACCAAAACCTATGGGTACAGGCTTGCTAGGACACCCTGTCAATCCCCTCAACAATGGTCAAATGGGTCAATGTAAGATCCAAGCAGTTGTCAGAAATAAAAGGAGTAAGATGCATATATTTAAAGGTTATAATGATCAAAAGTGGCACATACCATGATACCTAGACCCATTACCTCATGGAGCAAGAGTCTTCTTTGATACAAGTCCAAGCCGAAGGTGATGGATGTTGCTACTGCTGACAAGACGAGTCTGATGAAAGAGAAGAAAGATGGGCCCTCCAGGGCTATGCTCAGGTAAATCCTGCTCTCAGTACTCCATGTCTAGGACCTGTGGGCCTCAAGACATGATCTCCTAGTTATCCCTAGAAATCGGGGATAACATTTACAAATTATTGACTTTACATTAAAAAATTATGTTTTGCGGGAATTTTTTACTAAAACATTAAAAAAAAACTATCAGGACCTAGCGCAATTTCCATATGACTCAATATATATGACCTAGCATGAACTCATATACATTTAGACACTAGACATTGGTTATACCATGACAAGGCCTAACCACCATCACATACTAAAGCTTTGAAGTCAGTCTTGAGTGAAAAAACTTAGAAAATATTAATTGCCCACTAAGGCAGGAAAAAAATAATTAACAAGTGAAAAAAAAAAACTCTAGAGTACATGCTCGTACCTAGGTCTTAGGTGGCCAACAATATTTTAAAACTTTCATGCTCAAGTCATTTATTACAATGCCCCGAAAGGATGGAAATGCGGAAAAAGTGGTCTTTAAAAGACTTGTTGAATCTGTGAACTCTGACTTCTGAGCATATGTCTATTCATTCTTTGGCGGCTCATCTGCAAATCCAGCCAATGCAACTTGGTGGATAACATGTCCATTTTCCTATATTAAAGAAAAATCTTCAATCTTTCCTAGGCCAAACAAATTTTGTTCACAGATTCATTCCTAATTATGCAGAGATAGTCAAGCCAATCTATAAATTGCTTAAGAAAGATGTTAAATTTGAATGGAATGATCAAAGAAAGAAATCCTTCAAAGAAATTAAAAATACCATATATGATGCTCCTATCCTAATAAGTCTGGATTATTCCAAGGATTTTCAGATTTTCTCCTTTGCCTTTGAAGACACCATTGCTAGTGTTTTGCTTCAGAAAATGACCAAGGCCAAGAGTAGCCCATTGCTTACATGAGTAAAGCCTTGCAAAACTCAGAATTGAAATACCCCATGGTTGAAAAATAGGAATATGCTTTGGTAAAGTCCCTAAAACATTTCAGAGTCTTCGTTGGATACTCCAAAGTAATTGGGTATGCTCCTAATTCAACAGTTAAAGATGTATTATCTCAGTCAGAAGGATTAGGTACAAGGGTAAGGTGGATTGCTAAAATTCGAGAATATGAATTAGAAATCAAGCCTACAAAATTAATCACAAGGCAGGGTCTAGTTAAAATGTTGACTGAAGGAAATGAAAGGGCTTTGCGTATGATTTGTCAAAATGATGATCCAAAATATTCCCCAAACATATTAATGCTTGAACAGGTTGATCGGTATGAAGATATAATTTTCTATTTAAGAATCTCAAATGCCCAGGCCATCTTGTGGGTCATAAGAAAAGAGCCTTAAGGTTAAAATCATCCAAGTATGTCATCACTAAAGATGGACTAGGATGGAGAAATCCTGATCGAATAATCCTTGGGTGTGTTAATGAAATAAAAGCCAAGAAATTGGTGGATGAGTTTCATGTTGGATTTTGTGGTGGTCACTATGCAGCTAAAACAACAACTCATAAAATCCTTAGAGTCGGGTATTATTGGCCCACCGTTTTCTCAGATGTCCATCAATTTGTAAGAAAATGTGAGCCTTGTCATCTTTTCACTGGAAAATAAAAGTCAGTTGCTCTCCCTTTACAGTGGGTAGTGGTTGAAACACATTTTCAGTAGTGGGATTTGGGCTTCATAGGAAAGTTTAAGGATAATTCAAGTAATGTTTATTCATAGGTTTTAACATATACAGATTACTTCACTAAATGAGTTGAAGCCATCCCTACTAAATCAACAACTGAAAAGGTTGTCATGGATTTCCTTGGAGACAAGAAAATAACTAGGTTTGGTGTGCCTTAAAAAATAGTAACAGATAATGAAAAATCCTTTTGCTCAACAGAAATGTCCTCTTTTTGTTTCAAATATGGCATTATCTTGTCCCATGCATCATATTATTATCCCCAAGGAAATGGTCAAGCGGAATCAAGTAATAAAAATCTAATGACATAGTCAAGAAAATTGTTGGGGGAAAAAAAAGGTCGTGGGATAGTAAAATCAAATATGCATTATGGGCAGATAGAATAATGAAGAAGGTTGCAACAGGGAAAGGTGCATTTCACTTAGTCTATGGTTTGGATGTTAGATTGCCAATACACCTTAAGCTTCCAACATATGGTTTACTTCAGAATTTTTATACAGGAAAAGATGTAGTTCATTACAGGATTAATCAGATGATTGAGTTAGATGAAAACAGAAGGAAGGCTTATGATCAGAATTGCAAAAATCAAGAAAATATTAAAAGGGCATTTGATAAATCAGCAAGACAGAGTGATTTCATAATTGGGGATATAGTGTTGTTATGGGATAAAGGCAAGGAAAAACTGGGAAAGCATGGGAAGTTTGATAGTTTATGGTTGGGTCCATATGTGATCCGGGAAATAGCAGGTCATAATTCTTTCTACCTCAATTGTTTGAATGGTGAGCCCATGAATATTCCAAGGAATGGGAAACTACTCAATCTATTTTTCAAATGATAAGCGGCTTGGTGTCCAAAGGGGCACCCTTTGTAACATATCTCTAACCTTTCTCATTTAATTCTTTAGTTTTTTTATTATTTGATGTATATAATTCATTATATAGTCATTTCATTTATTTGATAATTGTCAGTATCATTTCATTTATTGTTTATTCTTTTCACGTGTAGTTATGTTGGTTATTAGTGAGAACTTTGTTTTGCAGATTGATCCGGATTTTATGAGCAGAACGAAATGAATACAGATTATTAACATGTGCTTAACATAGAATAATAGAGATGTAGTAAAACTGGTTTTCTAGTCAATAATGAAATAAGTTGAAACTGTAAAATGCAACAGAAACAAGCTTGTTGGAATGGTGGTGGCTTATCTTTGAGAAGAGATGTGACGACTGCGTTCATTCGCAAGAAGATTATTACAATGAAGCTCTGAAGGCATTTTTACCATAAGAAGGAATTCCAAAAACCCTAGACATCCAAAAACCTAACACTGGGAGATGAAGCGCCAAAAGTCATGTGGGCCCCGTTTGGGTAAGTTAGTACATCAACTTCCCGGGGTCGTAACTTTTGCATACAATCTCCATTTTAGGTGTATGATAGCCCATTGGAAAGGTATCGTCGAGGAGATTCATTTTAGGCACAATATATAAGAAACTTGCATATTGAATAACTGTTTTCACATAAAAATAAAAAATAAAAATAAAAAAAAACATCGTTTAGGGCCTCAAAATGGCTCCGGAAGTGAAAACTGCTAAAAATAGTAAATTACCAAAATTGCCAGAAAACTTTTTTGATCTAGTTGGAAAATGTGGGTGGCCACCAATATCCACCTGGATAAATCCTCCCTCCTTAGGAAGCAATGGTCTCCATTGCGTTAAGGTCCACCTTTTCCAACTGGCTCACAGATTCTGAGGTTCTCGCATGCTCTCCTTCCAAAAGGTCAAGCACACATCCCCATGTGGAGCCAGATGTTGACCATTGATTTAAAATAGGTGTCAACTTCATGTACCATGAAGCTATGTACCTTTTGGTACAACATATTTGAAGACTTATGGCTTAGAAGGGCAATTTTGCCCCCCCGAAACTTATTTCTTTGTACTCAGAATGCTCGCTCCCCTGCGTGGGATAATAATGTAATATGTTAGCATGGGTCAATTTTTAGTTATTCACCTAGGAATTTATCATTAGGGAAGTCCTTTTATCAACCTTTTTTTTTCCTCGGGTAATTAATCTTGCTTACGGGCGATTTTAATTATCCTTGAGTTTTTCACTCAAATAATTCTCCAAAGTGGTGAAAGACGTTCTAATGATCAAGCCCAATGGGTGACTAAGGTTTATAAATGTTGTAAATTACCATGTTAGACATCTTATAGAGTCTTTCGGAATTCTGTTAAGTTTTGATAGGATTTTTTAAATTATTAAAATTTTCCGTAAATTGGAAATTTTAATTATTTTTTATGTAAAATGTAAAAATTTGGTCCTTGTGGATTTTGTATAGGGGTGTGAGTACTAAAACAAAATGTCTTATGACCCCCTACACCCCTGGACCAAGTTTCATCTCAATTGGGCAAGGTTAGCTAGGTTGTTGTCCATGAGGAGTCCAAGTCAGTCAAAAGTCAGCAAATAATTGGCTAAGGTAAAAAAGTCAAAAATTGTAAAAATGTGTAAAGTCATGAGAGAGAGTGGGTAAATGATTTATAATGTATTTCCTAAGTTGGAAAAGTGAAAATCCACTTATAATACCCCGCCATGCCAAACCAACAACCAAAAGTGAATCTCCCTAGTGAAAAGTGCGCCCCCCTTGCTCATGAACTTAGGGGAAAGTGAAAATTAAAGTGAGAAAAGTGCCAAAATACTAAGTGTGGCCTTCCTAGTGCCTAAATTCATGTTTTAAAAAGCGTCAAAAAAAAAATTCCCCCTTCACATCTCACCTCTCAAACCCTAACTCACTCCAAAACCCTAAAAGTGCGCCCTCCTTGACTTGTTCTCTCTCTCTTGGATGGGGGACACTTGTAACTCATCCAAGAGGGGTCTCTCCTCTCTCCCTCATATAAAAGAGAGGCCTCCCTCCTCATTTTGACATAAGTTTTCTCACAACAACTCTACTATACCAAAATCTCTCCTCTATCTCTCTCATTCTCTCCCATTTTCTTCTTTGTAATTTTGCTGCAAACTTTTTGCAACCACATATTTTGGATAATAAAGGTGACGCTTTGGAGGATCTCTTATGTCTCTTGGAGTACTCTTGGAGCCATTGTATGGTGTTCTTTTCGAGTTAATATTGTTGCATTTTTTGTGTATTTCGTTGCTTGCGTTGTTCTACTTAGAGACCGAAGCAAAGTATTTTGTTTATGATAGATTGGTAGAAGTATTGCTATTAATCTTTGTGGGTTGTTTCTACTTGGGTTTATAAAGTATTTTGCAAGCCATTTGGATAACCTCACCTTCTTGTTTTGTTTTTTAGCAATGATTTATATATCTGCATTTTACCAAAGGCTTGGAGGAGTGGATTTCAGATCTGGAAATTCACTTGTCCAACCATTTAAAGCTTCCTTTATTTTTTGTTTTCATTTCCAGCCACTTATTATTCATTTTCAAGCATTATTCTACTCTAATATTGCAATCTAATATTCATTTACATGTTCGAATTTTTACATAATAATTTATGTTTTATGTACTAACAAAAACCAACTTGTTCCAAGTCCTTTTTAGCATTTCCAAGCAAGAAAAGCTTGTTGTTTTTTGCAGGTTTTTGTCAATTTAAGGGGAATTGTTGCCTGTTTTTTGTCCCAAATGACTCAAGGAAGCATCCAAGAGTTGTAGTGTCAAACCTATTTCCCCCTCTAATATTCTAAAGCATTGTAAGCATCCAAGAGTGTCTCTTGGGCTTGCATTCTCTATTTTACTTTCAAAATTTGCAAAATTGTAATTTAGTTGTAGCATATCACCCACACCTTGCATAGTGCTTGGATTTTCCATCCATGAAATATCGTGAAGGCTAGATTAAAAGTTAATTTTATGTTTTTGCTTAAGATTGTTGCCCCACTCCTCCCACAAAGAGAAGGTTGAGTGGCTAGGTTAGTTTGTTTTATTTCATTTCATCTTATTTTATTTTACCCAATGGCATAAAATCGGTAGGCTTATCCTCCACATTGTGCCATAGTTGTGAGGTTGTTATTTAATTTCAAGTTATTTCATTTATTTAATTGCGCCCATGCCTTGCATTGTGCTTGGCTTTGCCAACCTTGCAATATCGTGAAGGCTAGTTTAGTTTCACTTTTGCAAAGTAATCGAATTGGTGCCTCGCTTTTTGCCCCATATTCCCTCCCCTTGCCACTTTGTGGATCTTGGGTAACTAAGAAAGAGAAAAGGACTGTGTGGCTAAATTAAGTAGGCACCCAATCTATTATTGTTTCAACCATCAAAATATGGTGACTTGGGAGGCTAGAAGGGGTTGAATCCGGGGAAGGTTTCACGACACTACGTGTCCTCCTTGCTAAGCACCCAAGCATTCTGGATTTGAACTATGGAGCTAGGGAAGAACCTTGTTTTTTCTTCTTATTTAGCACCCAACACTTTCTTTTGGTCGAAGGGATAAGGAATTGGGATAGTCACATAGCTTAGGATTGCTACAACTCACATTTAATCCCCCTAAGCTCAAGAGAGACCTACAAAACTTGCTAAAATCAACTTAAACAATTTTCACAATATTTGCATTCCAAGTTTGCTATTTACTTTTCAAGCAATTTACTTTTCAGCAAATTCCTTTCATGTAAATATTTGTATTCAAAACATTCTTTAATTCATGTATTCTTTATTCATTTGAGCATAGGTATTCTAGGTTTTGTATAAATATCTCACAAGCTTATCTCATTCTTGTAGAGTTATATTTCTTTAGTGTATATATAAGTAATTTAATTTTGATAATCTTTAGGCACTGGTCTTTTATTATTTTGGAAAGAAAAATGTGTGTTTGTCATTAAAAGAATTGCATAATTGCATTTGTTTCTTGTCATTGGGTTGGGTCTCCCTAATTAATAACTCAATTAACTCTTAGAACCTTAACAACAATACTTCACATAGTTTAACAGGGTCTACCCCCTCGGCTTCCCTAGGAGTGAGTCTAGACAGAAGAGGTCTAGATCAAGGTGACAGTGGGTCTAGACTTAGGTTTGTGCCTCCAAGGACACACCAAGTGGGTTGAAGACTTCTCCACGATTGTAGATGTGTATTATGACGACAACACTCTCCATTGGGAAAGGTTGTCTTCACATCCATCTAATTTACTCTCCAACCCATGGATGTTGCAGGGGAAATAATCATCCGAATAGAAGTGTATCGAGCAACAAGAGCAAATGTCTCATCATAATATATTCCCTCCACCTGAGAGAATCCTCTAATAACAAATCTCATTTTGTGTCTCTCGATGCTCTTGTCAACTATGTGTTTGATCTATTTGGAAGTCACTACAGACTTCCCCTCAGGTATCAAAACAATATACCACACATCATTCTTTATGATGTACTGATACTCCTCCATCATGACATCTCTCCATATTGGATGACTAGTTGCCTCCTCATAACAGGAAGGCTCAAAATGAATGATGTGGCTCATAGTTGCAACATAGCACGAATATCTTTGAGGTGTCTTTCTCAATCGGAAGGTACCACGAGGAGTTGCATGTCCTTCTACCTCCTGCAAAGTCTAACAA
>ML854104.1:0-15869 GCA_009831015.1 Picea engelmannii
TGCAACAAGGTACATATAATTCTTTTCCTAGGCTTCATCTAATTGAAAAAAATGAATTTATTCTTTCCTTTGTGGATTTGATGGTTTACATTAATCTTGTTTGCATCATTAAGTTAGATATTTATGTCATGTGTGATTTATTAGATCACAGGCGAGGCATGTGTGCTACAGGAAATCAACAACTACGTTCAGTACTTGTAGAAGCAAGTCAAGGTAAGAAATATGAAGTCATAATTACTCCAAAATAAACCAATATTCAAGTATGTGATTGGATTACATTTATTTTCTTGAATATATGAATAATGTGTATTTTTCAAATTATTTCAATGAAACTTACCTCTATTGATCCTCTTTGTGATTATGGATTTCAAATAAATGGTCACCCTTTTGAAGAGGTAATTTTAATTATCTATAGTTTTCTACACCCCATTGTCTTCAATTTTGAGAGAAAACATTTGAAATATGTATTATTATCCTTGAATACTCTCTCAAACATGCAATTTGACATTTCCCAAGAGTTTTCGAATATGAAGCGGATTAATGACATTCATATGGAATAGGGATGTTGATCCGTAAACAATAAGACTATGGTTTGTCCGCCTCACCAACACATATTCTACTATGGAGTAAAGTTATTATTCCTGTCTTTATCTTCTTCTACTAGTTATAAGCCCCTTCATATGTTGGTAAATAACTCGTTGACTAGAAGAAGGACCAGCTGACCTCCCAACAGTCGGGTAAAAACAATGATAGACAAGTTGACTGTGAGAAGGGAAAGTTTAATACCCGCAAGTCGAGCAGAACAAATAATAAACTCATCAACCACCCACTAGTCAAGTCTTCATAATGACAATCCAATCAAATGATCCAATGGTTGGGTCGACTGAAGGGAATCCTAATTGAATGCTTTGATGTTTAGGTTGACCAAATGGAATCCCGATCAAATTATTTGATATTCGGGTTGACCAAATGAAATCTCGGTCTAATTCTTCAATAGTCGGGTCATCCAAATGAGACCCCAGTCGAATGATTTAATGTTCGTCTCAGCCAAATGAAACCTTGAAGGAATAAATTAGGAAAATTGACCATGAGGTAAAACCAGTAGGAATGAGTCGACCAACAATGGAGATAAATGCTTAAAGGAAGATTCAATCTTCAACGACAATGGAAAAATATTGTAGGGAAATTTGATGACCCCCCAAAAATAAAACAAAATGTCTAGGGGCGATTTTGGTTCCCCACAACAAATAAAAAAATACAAGGCACGAATTTAGATGTTCAACAATGAAGTAAAACACCCATGGGTCTCTGAATTCACCCAGGTAAGTATAAGTTCACCTAGGAAGTAAATAAAACACCCATGGGTCCGTAAATTCTCCCAGGTAAGTATAAATTCTCCCATGTATGTTTAAATTCACCCAGAGAAGTTTAAATTTTCCCAGGCAACGTGAGAATTCTTTGGACGGGTGATACAGGATAAAAAAAAATTCAACAAAGTGTTTACAACACATTGCAACTCATAACAAAGATGCCCAAGAATATAATTCATTAACTCTCAGATATGATCATTTAAATGGGATTTTTGTTATGCTCGGGAGAAAATTACAAAGGGGCGAATGATACACATACTCTATGTATTTTTACTCACTGGAATTAAAAAATTTCAAAGTCCAAGGCTCATAGACACCTTCACTTAGAGTAAACAAGCACATTAACTCCTTCATCCACCCAACGTCAAGCATTTTTCCTTCTTCGAGCTCTAATTTCTAATACTATCATTCCCCATTTATCCTTGAATCTCATCATCAATGCCTTCTTCGCTACAACCTTCATTTTTTTAATGGGATGCCTTTGGAAGGCCAACCATCAAAATGGTTTGTTTCCACTTCAAACGTTTTCTAGAAGGACAAAATAAAATTAAAATGACATGTTTACAAAATTTTACAAAAGAGTAAGAAACTAAGGTTTTAATTCCAAAGTTTTGGAGAGGATCCAATTCCGATCACACCTCCCCATTTGTAGGATTTTGGTCCCCAAAAGTTTCAACTCCCTTCAATCTTCTTCTACAAGTATCAAGAAGACTCTGGAAAAAATCCATGAAAGGAAGCCTCCGATATAAGATGGAAGATAAGAGTTGAGTATGGGATGCCTGTGCAAAGAACTTCTCTTTCCCCTTACCTTTACTCTCCAAGATTTCTTCTTGGCTGTTCGGTTCTTGGGATGAAGTTCTGGGTGAAGCCTCCAACATTTGGCCTCCTAATGTCCAATAAATCTGCAATAATGGCAATAGTTCTTGCATGGGCTTCTTGGCCTTCTAGAGTGCCAACAATCACTATCCTTATGACCTATTTTATTGCAACAAAAATAAACTATGTCATACCTCTTCGTCTTATGATGATGCTTGCTAGCTTGGTTGATTGGTCCCCCAAGAGTTGGAGCGAATATGGATGATGGAATTTTTATCTCCTCAAATAAATTGGTGGAGATTTTGCTTTTTAGGTGATAGATTGTGGTCCAAAATTTATTTCTAAATTTTTGTAGGTAGGTTAGAGAGTCTATTTTCTGTCAATAAACTCAGAAAGAAATTTTGATTTGGTTAGGTCAAGAAAAAGACAGAATCTAAGGTTTTGGTGGTTTAGGCGAGCCTGAAACATGCTCATTAACCACCAAAAGCCTTTGTTCTCGGTAGTTAAGAGGGAAAAACAAAAGCTCAGTTAACTACCGAAAAGATTTCAACGGGAAAAATGAAAAGCCCGTGCTTTCGCATGAGCCAGTTGTCAATTGGTGCAATCATGAAGACATAATCGTCGAAATTCCATGGAGGTGGTAAGGTATGCATGTTCTTGTTGTATCTATCCGAAGATTGATACCCTGTTGTCCTTTTAGCTACGTTTGTCATTTCAAAATTAAGGCTCAACAAAGACACAGAAACTCATGCGTGTTTCCCGACTAACAGAAATGATTAGTCACGTAGCTCCTCACTATCTCTAGTCACGAGGACATAGATCCATTATGACCCCAGTTAATCTCTGATTTGGTCTCCATTTATAAGCAATTCGAATCCGGGAGTCTTTGTAACAGCCTTGAGCTCGTGATTTAATCAAGCAAACGCATATCCAGAGACCATAATCTCATTTTTTGTGGTGATTGCTGAGTGCAGTTCGAGTTCAGCAGATCGTTATCAAGCCAATTTTCATACCAATCAAGCCAGGTCAAGTCATCAGGTAGTTCAAAGCCCATACTGTTTAAATTTAGTTGTACATCTCACCGAAACTCAAAATTTTTGGTGTGTATTCAGTCAGTCTATTGCCTAAATTCGATTAGTTATTGATCTTTGTGATTAGAACTCTGATTCACCCTGTCCCATTTGTCTTTCTATGAGTCATACTCCCTATCACCCCAAATCATAGAGTCTTTGTCTCCCTGGCACAGAGTTTTTCCTAAATTGTAGGTACAATCAACATTTACTAAATGCTGAAAGAAGGGCCAGTTCTAAGGGTTGAATTGGATGGAGTTTGGTACCTTGAGGCTCACCCTGAGGTGGCCGAGTTCTTCAAGCAAACTGGAGTCTATACGTATTGTGAAAAACTGACAGATTTTCACCAACAGGTGTCCGAAACCTTTGCTAGTTTGTATGATGGAAGAACAACAACAGTGGAAAATGATCATTTTTTGGTTGATGAGGCAGCCATAGCTAAGTTCACTAGTCTACCTAGAATAGGAGATTGTTGGTTCAAATCAACTGTGCCTTCAAATATTGAATTTAGATCCTACCTACAGCCTCTGCACAAATATCTTACATGGAAAAAAGACATACCAATGTCTTATCTAGAACCTAAATGGCAATCTCTCCTGAAGGCAATCTTTGTCTATATCACCTGTGAAAGTACATACAACAGAGTCATGTTCTACCACTTCAAACTTTTAAATCACTTCACAGGGAGATCTCCCATTAATTTACCATTTTACTTGCACAAAGCCCTCACAAAAATGGCTAGGCAGGTCAAGGCCAAGCCCTCTAAGGTGGCAAGTAGATTGTCTCATCAAGGAATCATTACTCTGATTGTCAAGGAGTCATTGAAGAAAAGATAGGTAGATTGGAACTACTTCCTCTTCTGGAATGAATTCCACACTGATTGGCAACAAGAGGAGAAGGGTAAAAAAGCTGCCACTAAGAGGACCATTACTCTTAAAAGAAGTCATAGAAAACGGAAGGGTATCTCACCATCAAGAGAACCGATAGAATCATCGTCTATTAAAATACAAAGAATCAAAAGAAAGTTACAGTTTGAGGGTGAGCAGACCAAGGACCATGCTGAAGGAAGTAACCCTTTAAACTTACCATATAGTGACTCAGAGCCAGAATAGGAGTTAGTAGAGACAAAAGGTGATGAACAAGTTGGACAAGTTACAGAAGATTGTCCCAACTTTCCCTCACCAACTTCCCCAGAGGCACACAGTCCACCATTGGCAAAAGCTTCTTCAAGCAATCCTAAAGCATCTAAGGCACGGAAAATCAATAAACTCTTGCAACAAGTCTATGAAATGGAAGTCTTAGAAAGAGTTATTAAAAAGGAAAATACATACTTGACTGAAATAAATTCATAACTTTTTAACATGAACCAAAGCCTCAAATAAAAGCATGAAAAAATCAAAGACAAGAACAGGGTGTTGATAAGGGAGAACATGAAGCTGTACAGGCAACTTCGAATTCTGAGGCTGAAATTAAAAGATCCTCAATCGCCAACACAGGAGAAAACAAGTTTGGAAACTCTAGCCAACTTAGCTACAACCATGGTAGATATACCACAGTCTTCCACACAACAAGTTGAAGTTCAAAGATCTACACAAAGAGGAGTTGCATCGTCCAAAAGACCTTGAATACTCAGCTAAGCATCAAGGTAATCATTTTTGCAAATTTTGAAGTTTTGACAAAGCTAAGTTTTCGGTGGTTTAGGCGAACAGGATGACTGTTCATTAACCACCGAAAGAAGAGCTTTCGGTAGTTAAATCACCCAGAAGTCTTCTATGTTATCCACAAAAACCTGTAACTGGACAGAGGAAGCTAAATTTTGCACAGATCGAGGTTTTTCTGATCCAAATCATTTGAAAACACTCATGATGTATGGATGATGAATTATATATTCAGTTTCATGATCCATTTTTGGTGCATAAGGATTAGAAAGGGTAGCCAAGTTGGTTTTGGCACCTATTTTGGTGGAAACAAATTGGATTTTTTTGCACATCTCAATAAATTCGAATTGTATCTCTTGGAAGAGTCATCACTCAACCTTGGATGGCTATTCTTCACTGCACAATGAATCTACAAGATATGAAGACCATGAAATGTGGGATTGACCTCATTTTGAGGATCATTCTTTATCTTTTGCAAACTGAATTTTGACTGTCTATCTTTAGCATATTTGATCCATGCTTTTAGGATCTCAAAACTACATTGTAAAGCTATAAAGCTAAAGGTAGAAGATGAACTAAGGGTTCAATTTTGAGTTCTATATGCCACTGTTTTGTATGAAAGACACTTTCTTTAATATATCAGCCTGCAAGCTTCTTTCATTTGTTACTATTAGACCTTCTTTCATCTTTGTCTATGCTTATGAGTGGAATTAGTTCTTTTGTCTATGTTTAATGATCCTATGGCAACTCTCATCTTACTTTTGATTGTTAAGCAAGAATCACAAGCATCTTTTCCTAGTTTGTTGACCCATCATATATATGGTTTATGTATATTTTGGTTAACTGATTAGTTTTCTTATCCATTTGTTATACAAACCTATCCGAAAATAGCTCTTGAAGGCCTTGTGTTGTATGAATATAAATAAGACTGTCTTGAGAATACAATCCAGAGGTTAAGATATTCATCTTGATCCAAACCCACACCTATTATTGAGAAAATAGTTTCTAAAAAGATTAAGTTACCATGCATCTCTGAATTACAGCCTAGGAGAGTTTCCTAGAGTGATAACCAATTGGCGTCGTTGCCGAGGAGAGGAGATCGAATCTCAACTTCCTTGGGAGACGACATAGATCCATCTTTGATGATAGACAAAGCCTGGACATAATTTGGGTTGTAACCATCTATCTGGTGACTCCATTGAAACGAAGTGGCTCTGAAAAGAGCTCACACTAGGGAGAACCAGGAAGGCCCATTGGCAGCACCAGTTCCTGACCCTGAGAAGATCATCAGTAAGGGAAAAGATTTACAAATACAGGCTTTCGGGTCTGCAAAGACATCAAATCCAGGTATTCAAACCAACACTTCTTCTTTCATATCTAAAAGGCCTCTAGTTGAATCCCCTACTGCTGAAACTCATAGTTCTCGTGAAATTGAAATTTTATCTAAAATATTGAAGGTAGAGGAACCTTCACTTTCCTCTAATGTTACAGACTCTATTTTTGAGCATGATATTTCATCCAACCTTAAAGAGGTAATTACAGGATCCCTTCAGCAAAAATAAACCTCTTCTTCTTCTTCTTTGAATTCCTCACCCACCAAGCCTACAGAGGGTGCTTTCTACACTCATACTAATCTTCCTATTCTTGAATATATTTTACATGATTTGTCCTCTAAGGGAGAAGAAATCCTAGCCTTGTTGCTCGATCAGTTTTACAAGGCCTCTTATTTTTCACCCATCTCTGAAAATTTTGCTCAAAGTGAAGTGAGACAACCATTTTATTTAAACTCAGCCATCCCATCTCAACCTTCATCTCCTATAAATTCTTCTTCTGTATCAACCCCCAAGACTTCCATGGCTGTCCCTTTAACCAAGATGGAACATATTTTAGCAAATAGATATGCTCCACTTGTCTTGCCCAATCCCTTATTTTCCATGCCAACCAGAGATTATCAGAAATATATGCCAAAGTTTACCGGAGCTGGGGATTATACTGCTGAATAACATATAGAAGCTTTTTATGCTTATGCTGAAAATATTAAAATTTCATAAGAAGATGTGTGGACCAGAGTTTTTGTGCAGAGTTTGGATGTCCAAGCCCGAAAGTGGTTCAAAGAGTTACCGGCAAATTCATTCACAGGGATTGAACAACCATATGAGGTATTCTTAAAACACTAGGGAGAA
This sequence comes from Picea engelmannii, assembly GCA_009831015.1. Taxonomy (NCBI): domain Eukaryota; kingdom Viridiplantae; phylum Streptophyta; class Pinopsida; order Pinales; family Pinaceae; genus Picea; species Picea engelmannii. The sequence goes on from ML854104.1 coordinate 7,098, forward strand.
AGAAGAGATCTACTATATTACATTTCTGAGTTTGGAAACTTAAGAAGAGAAGATGGGGAGTCAATCTCAGACTTCATCAAAAAATTTAATAGAATGTTTGGCAATATCCTTGCAGAGATCAAACCAAGTGATGCATCGGCAAAGATCACATTCTCTGTTGCTTTTGATCCATATTTTTGTCTAATCCTCAGAGAAAGAAGATCAGGCACACTTGCTTTAATGCAAGATGCTTCCCTCGAAGTCGAATCAAATATTATGGCATCTCAAAATCTCAAAGTAAATGTTGAGAGAAAGAAGTCTTTTGTTGAGCCCCCTTCTTCTTCTAATAGTAAAATGGAAAAGATGGTCAACATGTTGGACAACTTGACATATGAAATGTCAAAATTGAAGATCCAGAATCATCAACCAGCAAGGACAAAAGAGCCAAATGCTTTCCCTTACAGAAGGAACAATCAACAAGTCCAGATCCTTCAGAGAGACAAGAATGCAACTGATGATTAGAGAATCAAACCCTCTTTCCAAAATGCAATGCTAGAAGAAGAACAACATATATCTCATGATGAAGTTGAAGAAGAAGATGACATAAATTTTTTTGGTGACGAAAATGACTCCTCCTTTTTTACACAAGTAGATTATGAAGAAGCCTTGATGGACCAGGAAATTCATGAGGCAAGTATTGAAGAATCTATCTACTTGATGGATGATCAGAAAGGTTATAATTTAAGATCCAAAAATGTTGCCCCTAAACCATTGCTCGCTGCTCCTGTGAAGAAGAAAGAAGTTGCTGCCAAGCAGCCTGCTGCTCTTGTAAAACAGACCTCCACTCCTACAAAACAACAACAGAAGCAATCACAGCCCCTAGCCAAGGAGCAAGTCATTCTCAAATCTCCTTCCAATGAGGTAAAAGATTATGATAAATCAACATATTCTTTTAATTTTGAATCAGAAATTCAGAAAGTAAAGATACCTATGCCATTGACTGAACTCATGAAAAATGATATTTTCAAGTCTGCCATCCTGAAGTCCCTTGAACCAAATACCTCTTCATCTGTTGAATTTGAAAACCTACAAGATGACAAGCCAATAGTAATTATAGGGCCTATGATAGAAGACCGAGATGATTCTTTTCCACCATTCTATATATCCCTAAATGTTCATGATAAGATCCTCCATAACTTCTTGCTTGACTCAGGAGCATCACATAATATTATGCCCAAAGAAGTGATGGATGAGCTTGGGCTTGAGGTCACCAAACCATATCATGATCTCTTCTATTTTGACTCTAGGAAAGTCAAATTCCTTGGCCTCATAAAATACCTTGTTATAAACCTTTCCCAATTGCCAATGAGAAGCATGGTAATGGATGTCGTGGTTGTTGATATCCCACCCAAGTTCGGACTCCTCTTGTCACGTTCATGGAGCAAAAGGTTAGGAGGTACTTTGCAGATGGATATTTTGTATGCTATGATCCCAGTGTTTGGAGGAGAGCTAAAAAGACTTTACAGAGAGAATCAACTTGCCTACATCATCAACGATGCAAACAATTCTGTAAATCATCCAATTTATGCTGTAGACACTGATTTTGGCTCGTGCATTCTTCAAATAGATGATTCTCAATAAAATCCTTTGCAGCTTGTGAAGCCCACTGAACAACAAACTGATGATAAGGGTGTTCCATTTTGGACCATGTATTTTGATGGGGCCAGTACCAAAGATTCAGCAGGTGCAGGGGTAGTTTTGGTTTCTCCTTCGAAGGAGACTATACATTTGTCTTTTAAGCTCGATTTCAAAACTACTAACAACATAGAAGATTATGAGGCCTTGCTGTTGGGATTAAACTCAACTAAGGAGATGGGAATAAAAGGGTTAAAGGTGTTCGGAGATGCGGATCTCATCATACAACAAGTAAACAATACTTTCCAAGCAAAGCATGTCAGATTGAAAGCCTACATGGATGAGGTATGGAAAATTAGAGATTCTTTTTCCATTTTTGAGATTTCTTATATACCCAGAGATATGAATCATCTTGTGGATTCCCTTACTGTTTCAGCCAGCTTGTTTATTCCTCCCATGCCCCCCAGGCTCAATTATGAAATCCAAGTCAAATATAGGCCATCTTTTCCTGACAATATTAAATACTGGAAAGTTTTTGAAGATGATGATGAACTTAATAGATTTCTTCAGGTGGTATATGATTTTTCTGATATGCACGTTGACCAGTAGAATCTAAATGTAGAGGAATCCCAGAAGCCTAAGCTAAAACCAAAATTGGGTCAGCATGATATTGTTCAACTACCTAACAATTATATACCGTAGGGTTTGGTACCTCTCGAAAAGCTATTTGATCACAGCAATGTCCCCTACAAGCCAGAAAAAAAGGAGAAAGAGCTTGTTGTTCATGAGCACAACATAGGGAGTGAAAGCCACCCTAAATTCATAAATCTGTCCTCTGAATTGACTGCTGATCAGAAGTCTGAATATTGCAGCATTTTGAAAGAATTTTCTGATGTTTTTTCTTGGAAATATAGTGATCTGAAAACTTATGACCCTGATATCATTCAACATAAGATCCCTCTTGAAAAGGACACCATCCCTTTCAAACAAAAGCTCATACCTATCAATCCACTTCTTTTTCCTGTGATTGAAAGAGAAATAAAAAAGCTTCTTGATGCTAAGATCATAATCCCTTTGAGATACTCTAAATGGATTGAAAATCTAGTAATAGTGAGAAAGAAAAATGGTGAGGTCAGGTTATGCATGGACTTTAGAAACCTAAACAGATGCTCTAAGAAAGACAACTATCCCCTACCTAAAATGGAACATTTGCTGCAAAGAACTTCAGGGGCTATTGTTATGTATTTCGTAAATGGTTTTTCCGGCTATAACCAGATTTCTGTCCATCCTGATGACCAAGAGAAGACTGCGTTTACTACTCCTTGGGGTACCTTTATGTACGCCAAAATTCCATTCGGATTAATGAATGTTGGGGCCACATTTCAAAGGGCCATGGACATAGCTTTCGTGGCCAAGAAGGACAAGTTTGTCCTCATCTATATTGATGACATCATAGTTTATTCCAACAGTCATGAGGAGCATCTAAAGCATTTAAAAAGAGTGTTTCTGAAGTGCAGGCAGTTCAGAATCTCATTGAATCCCAAAAAGTCCCATTTTGCTCTCAGGAAAGGCAAGCTCTTAGGCCACAATGTCTTAGCAGAAGGTGTGAAAATTGATTCGGCTCGAGTGGAAGCAATTCAGAGGTTGTCCTTGCCAAGATCGAAAAAGGATATTCAATCCCTACTCGGTAAGATTAATTTTGTTACAAGATTTGTTTCAAATTTCGTCGAGCTAGTAAAACACATAACATGTATGTTGAAAAAGGGGTCTGAGATAAAATGGACAGACAATGCAAGGAATTCATTTCAGGATATCAAACAGGCTATCATGGAATCCCCGACTCTGATCAGTCCGGATTACAACAATATTTTCTACATTTTTTCCTTTGCTTCTTATGACACAGTGGCAACAGTTCTGCTTCAGAAAGATGATAACAATATGGATCACCTAGTTGCTTTCTTCAGCAAAACACTCAGAGATGTTGAACTAAGGTATGATCCTATTGAAAAACAAGCCTATTCTCTCATAAAATCTTTAAAAGCTTTCAAAATTTATATCCTCTACTCAAAATTCATTGCATATGTTCCTTCACCCTCTGTGAAAGATGTTTTGACTCAGCCTGATATTGACGGAAAGAGAGCTAAATGGATTTCAAATTTGATCGATTTCAACATTGAAGTGAAGCCCACCAAATTGGTAAAAGGTCAAGGCCTTGCTAAGCTTTTAACGAAGGAAAACCATGAGCTGCTGGACATAAATTTCATAGGGGAAAATTCAACAAATTTGCAGATGGAGGTGGCAGCAGAAGGGAAACATTACAATCAACAGGTGGCAGAGCATTTGTCTTCTTGTGAATGGTGCTCAGGTATTATACATTTTTTACAAAAACTAGAGGTTCCTCCTGAACTCAGCATGACTCAAGCCCGAGCCCTTAAGCTCAGAGCCATCAAATTTTGCATTTACAATAATCTATTATATTGGAAAGACCCTGCTGGTTTACTACTCACATGTTTAGACAAATAAGAGTCAGTAGAAGTTATACATCAATTTCATTCAAGTGTTTGTGGAGGTCATCATTACTGGAAGACCACAGTTCATAAAATTCTAAGGGATGGATACTATTGGCCTTTTATTTTCTCAAATGTGTGTGCCTTCATCAAATCTTGTGATAAATGTCAAAGATTCACAGGAAAACAACAGCTAAAATCCCTGCCTCTGAGACCTATAGTAGTGAATGGCCCTTTTCAGCAGTGGGGTTTAGATTTTATAGGTGAGATAAATCCTTCATCTAGTGGTCAACATAAGTGGATCTTAGTAGCCATAGATTATTTTACAAAATGGATAGAGGCAGTTCCCACCAGGAATGCCACTCACCAGGTTGTCATGAAGTTTCTTTATGAAAATATCTTGAGTAGATTCAGCTGTCCCAAAAGGCTGGTAACAGATAATGCAACAATGTTCAAAGCAGAGGCATTGGTAGACATCTATGAATCAATGGGCATCTAGTTGGTACATTCGACCCCCTACTACCCTCAAGTTAATGGCCTGGCCGAATCATCCAATAAGATCTTAATCAAAATCATAAGAAAACTGTTAGAGGAGAACAAAAAGAATTGGGATTCTAAACTAAAATTTTCTCTGTGGGCAGACAGAGTAACTATCAAAAAGTCCATAGGAACCTCTCCATTCAAATTGGTGTATGGGACTGATGCAATTTTTCCTGTTCAGTTAATTTTACTAGTGGCTAGATTCTTTCAGGAAGAGAAAACTAAGTCAAATGATATGGTAAGAAGAATGCTTGATTTGGTGGAACTGCAGCAGGCTCTTGAACAATTAGTGGACAGATCAGAGGATCATCAAAAGAAGATCAAAGATACTTTTGACAGAAAGGCAAAGGTGGATAATTTTCAGGTTGGTGACTGGGTTTTGAAATGGGACTCTCTCAGAAAGGATAAAGGCAAACATAACAAGTTCGATTCTTTGTGGACTGACCCTTTCATGATAACTCAAGTACAACACAACAACACATTCATTCTTCATAATCTGGGAGGTGAAGAAATGTTCGGTGGCCCAGTCAACGGGTGATTTCTGAAACTCTATTTTGTCTAAGGTTGTGAAGCGTGACCATTGTAATTTTAGTTTTAGTCTTTATTTTTATAGAATAACTCCATGTCCAATGGAAACACTAGCAGATAGTTTTAAGTTTTCTTTTTCAGGAAATGCGTTGGTTCTGTTGTTCTTGAAGCCTCACAGGGAGGCATTCATCCCCAATAGGAGCCAGTGTTATCTCCTTAAATAAATTGGTGGAGATTTTTCTATTTAGGTGATAGATTGTGGTCCAAAATTTATTTCTAAATTTTTGTAGGTAGGTTAGACAGTCTATTTTCTGTCAATAAAATCAGAAAGAACTTTTGATTTGGTTTGGTCAAGCAAAAGACAAAATATTAGGTTTCGGTGGTTTAGGCGAGCCTGAAACGCGCTCATTAACCACCGAAAGCCTTCGTTCTTGGTAGTTAAGAGGGAAAAGCAAAAGCTCAGTTAACTACCGAAAAGATTTCAACGGGAAAAATGAAAATCCCACACTTTTGCACGAGCCAGTTGTCAATTGGCGCAATCATGAAGACATAACCGCCGAAAGTCCATGGAGTTGGTAAGGTATGCATTTTCTTGTTGTATCTATCCGAATATTGATACCCTGTTGTCCTTTTAACTGCATTTGTCATTTAAAAATTAAGGCTCGGAAAAGACACAGAAACTCATGCGTGTTTCCCGACTAACAGAAATGATTAGTGATGTAGCTCCTCACTATCTCCAGTCACGAGGACATAGATCTATTATGACCCCGATTAATCTCTAATTTGATCTCCATTTATTAGAAATTCGAATCCGGGAGTCATTGTAACAGTCTTGAGCCCGTGATTTCTGTAGAACGACCACAGTTTTCTCTAGACCAAAATGTCCTGCCATCCGATTGTAGTGAGCCTCCCAAATCATATTTTCATGCTCTCTTGCAGGAACACAGAGATGGACCAGATGGCATAACAATCCATCCTGAATGTGAAAATTGGTGACATTCGTGCTTGTACCCAGGAGATGATAGGTGGTGGTGAAGCCAGGATATCACTGATAAAGTTGGGGCCACTCAGATTCCTCATGCCCATAGGAATGGAGCATGGTGGTGAGTGCAGCAACGGGAGGTCTACTGAGGCAGTCAGGGACATGATTTTTGCTCCCTGTCTTATAATTGATGTTGATATGGAACCATTGCATGTATGTGGACCACTTTTCATGGAAGCCATTTTTCAACTTCCCTTATGTATGTATGAACTACAGAGGCTTGTGATCAGTGTCAATTATTTTCTCCTTTCCCAGAATGCAATTTTTCCATTAACGACATGCTTGCACAATGGAATACATTTCCTTGTCATATGTGGGGTATTTCTGAATGGTATATGAGAGTGTCTCACTATGGTATTCTACTGGATGACCATGCTAAGTGAGGACTGGACCTACAACATATTCATATGAATCAGTCTCAATCTCGAATGGTTGTTCCAGATCGGGTAAGGAGAGTACTGGAGCTGAGCACAAGCGATGATTCAGATCATCAAATGCTCGTTGTTGCGCTTCCCCCCATGCAAAATTTTCCCTGCCACCTCCCTTGTTCACTTGGCTGAGGGCCCATGAAATATGGGAGAATACCAACATGAACCATCGATAGAAGTTGGCAAGTCCCAGGAAGCTCCAAAGTTGGCCAGTCATGGATCTTATCCAATATTTTTGTGTTATTCTGTTGCATATATTTTTCCTGAAGATCTTTTCTTAGGGTAATTATTTCTTCTTTCAATATTCCAATCATATTATGATCCAGATTTCTGAATGGAAAGAAATGAATAACAGACTAAATATAATAACAAGGAGATACAAAGAACAACAATAGATATCTAGTGAACAAAAAGTTCTATTGAATAAATAAAATAGGATGAAATTGTAAAACAATAGAATTGAAAACAACTTGCTTGAATAGTGGTAGCTATATCTGAGAAGAGATGTGCCTGATACACGCATTTGTCTATTAAGTAGAATGATTAAAATGAGGCTCTAGAGCCCTTTTTAACAGTACTCATGTATTCCAAAACCCTAGAAATCAAAAAACCTAACCCTAGGAGATGAAACACCAAAAGTTATGTGGTCCCCAATGGGTAAGTTAGTACCTCAACATCCTAGGGTCGTAACTTTTGCATACGACATCCATTTTAGGCACGTGATAGACCATTCAAAAGGTATTTTCAAGAAATACACATTATTTCATTAGAATCTGACTCCGTCTAAAGTTTGATTGTGGCAAGCCAAAAACAAAACTGTTTAGGGCCCCAAAATGGCCCTGGAAGTACAAAAAGATGTACTGACATGAAAACTTCCAAAATAATCCAGTTGGATTAGGTGGGTGGGCACCAATATCCGTTTGGAAGCTATGTAGGGATTCATGTAGCCCCGGAAGTGTAGAACCCACAATTACAGATAATTACAGAAGAACGTGTTGAACTAAAAACTTCTAGGAGGATCCAGTTGAATAGGTGGGTGGACACCAATATCCACCTGGATCATATTCTCTTTATCTCATAACTATTTTATGAGTTTTTCTTCAATCCTTTTGTCTTCTTCTACCTAGATCTTTAACTTCATGGTTATTTGCTCGATTTCTTCTTAGTTGGAATTTTGAGATCCTTCTTTCTTCTTTAACTCTGCCTTGAGTGACTTGATTTTATTTCTTTCTTTCCCTAGAACTTATAAGGAATTGATTAATTCTTCTATTAGATCGACTTCACCTTCTTATCCGTAATCTTCATAATCATCTTCTAATTCCATGAAGATTACTCTTTCTAAATCATTGTCATTATCATCATTCTTGTATAATAAAGAGTTATATTCCTTTGAGTAGAAACACTTTTTGAAGAGTTTATTTTTTCTCGGTATCTTGTCTCCCTTTTGATTTTTATTTTTCTTATTAGAGTCTTCTTCTTCATTGCTACATTTTTTCTTAGCATAAGGACATTTAGAAGAAAAATTACCAATACCATCACAATTAAAACATTTCAATGGAAGCATACCTTTGTATTTTGCAGTTCCTCTTTTTAGCTTCCTTACGAAGTTTGCCACTTCTTCATCTTCCTCTAAATCATCATTGTAACTGCAATTTGGTTTTGAATTTTTCTTTTTTTGTTTCTTTGTCTTCTTAGATGCTTTTAACGTTGCTTCCTTCGTGACTGGGTTCTCTTATTCTATCCTCATTTCATAGGGTATGAATATTGCATGTTGCTCATCTATGCTCAAACTATCAAGATATGTTCTTTCTTCTATGGATTATATTTTAGGGTCAAATCTCATAGGTAGAGATCTTAGAACCTTTTGAACGATCACTAACTCATCAAATTCTTCTCCCAGTCCTCTAATAGTGTTCACTTTCGTCAACTCGTAGAAAGTACGTTGCAATATATTCATATTCCTTCATCTTCAGTTTCTCAAACTTGGCTCTAAGGGTTTGAATCTTAGCTCCCTCCCTTGACTTTGGTATCTCCTTCATAAATATTTTGAAGTTTATCCCAAATATCCTTTGTAGTCTTCCAATGCATAAATTTGACAAATACTGAATCATCC
>ML854105.1:4700-29156 GCA_009831015.1 Picea engelmannii
TTATAAATTTTAGTCCTTAATCGAACCATTGACAACCCAGTTCGTAGATGGTTCGACTAGAGTAGATTTTTCCTCCTCACCCAAAAACCGTTGGAAATACAACATATTCGTCGATATACTGTCAATCTTTCAATGAAACTATGATGATCTTTTGTGGAAGATACGTCGAGGGTTTTTCGTATATTTTTTTCTCTATTGACGTCCTGGAGACAACCATGTGATGTAGTTGTGACGAACTATTAGGAAACATTCGTCGATAATTAGTCTCTCTTAGGATCATCCAATGTACCAACGACGACCACATGATGTATTTGTGACAAACTACCAGGAAAGATTCATCGATAATTGGTCACTGTTATGACAGACAAGTGTTAACCGTCCGATGTACTAGTGATGACAACGTGATGGATTTGAGATGAACTGATTAGGTCACGTTTTTCATCAATTAGTCGTTCTTACGACATATATTTTCATCTACATTGTGATGAATGATTGCATATTGTAATTACATTGAAGGTGATGCGATGAAAAATGGGTTGCTTCCTTTTTCGTACTTGTGACGTTGTGGAAACAAAAATGTGTCGGTAAATCGTTAGAAAATGGGCCCGATGTGTTATCACTCCAAGAGTCATTCTAGGTTGCAAATCAAGTGAGCTTGGTGTTGGCATGTTTTTAGACAGAGGAAGAGTATGTGTGTTTTTCATTGATGGTGAATATTAGCACGATCAATAGCATAGCGATAATGACAAGATCAACAGTGTAAGCTCAGAAGGAGGAAAACAGTCAAAGCACATTGGAGGAGTCAATGAAGCATGGTGTGGGAACTCGCGATATGCGAGATCATGAAAATATCTAGACCATCGAATCATTGAGATCGTGGACCATTGATCAGGCATGACGAAGGCCCATGAAGTTGTGAAATCGTGATAATATCTGGACCGTTGGTTCCATAGGACACATGGAAAAATATCATCATTTCATTGACTGGAAAGTCAAAGGAGAGAAGTGCTCATTTGATTGGTGAGTGGTCATATCTTGTGGTCACATTGTGGAGAGATGGAGAGTAGAGCTAGAGAAGCCAAGCTCTATTTCAGATTTCGTGACATGGAGAGTCGAGAGGACTCATCACAGAATACCCGAGATGCGAAAGTGAAAAATGAGTTTTCGAATAAGGATGTGGTCATAGCTAGTGGTTACATCTATAAAATATGGAGGAACAAGCTAGCGGTGTTAAGATCCATCTCAGAGTCTCGACGATCACGAATTGGAGTATCGAGATCCTTCATCACAGGAATCACAATATGCGAGATCATGATGAGATCTGGACCGTCATATCATTAGCGATCTCAACCATTGATCAGGCTCGATAAAGTTCATAAGTTTGTGAAATACAAAGCACCTTTTGGCATAGCCTGTGGTCACTGCCAGTGGTCACATGAGGGGAAGAAGATAGCGGTGCTCAGCTCCATCTCGGAGTTTCGGCGATCACGACTTGGAGTGTCGAGACCCTTCATCATAGGAATACTGAGATGTGAAATCATGAAATTCAAATTCTATTTAACGCTCGGTCACATCTGGTGGGCATATGAGATAAATGAGAAATATTGTGGATTTAATCCAACAGTGCTGCTTAATTGGAAACTTGTTTGAAGGGTTACTGTTTCATCTCACAGGTAATTGATCAGTTACGATTCAGTTAGCAGAACTGAATCATGATTCTTGGACGGTTGGCGATTCAGTTACTGATGCGTTTTCTTGGAGATTCAAGGTGTAACTGAATAGGTGGTATAGGATAAAATGGAGACACAATGACTGTGGAAGGTTGGTCATTCTGAATGAAAAATGAGTTGAACTGTAAGAAAGGGTAAATTACAGTATGCGTAGTGTGAGACCGATAATATGTGCAGTGTGAGATAAAACTCAGAGATGAGTAACATATGAGGAATAGATAGAAGCAAGAGCAAAGTTGCAGAACAGATTGAAGTAGAGAAGAATTGCAAAACATACAAAGGAAGAGAAGAATTGCAGAACAGTTAGAAGCAGACCAAATTTACAGAACAGAGAAGAAGTGGTAAGAATCGATTTATCTGTGTTGTTAGTTATTCAATCATTTATTTATAATTAGGGGGGAAGGGTGGTGATGGGGAGGACTGTGGTCCTCTGATATTTGAGTTGGTTCTTGAATATTGGGAGTTGTAGCTTCCATCTAGTTGTGGCTAGAAAATAGGGTGGTAGGGTGGTGCTCAGGAAAACATAGAGTTTTCTGTATACAAGTTGGTGCTTGTATAAATCCAGTTGGTGCTGGAATATTTAGGGAGTTGGTGCTTCCTTCTAGTTGGTGCTAGAGAAACCAGAGAGTTGGTTCTCTCAAACAAGTTGGTGCTTGTATAAGTGGAAGTAGGTGCTTCCATCCAGTTAGTGCTGGAACAATCAGGGAGTTGGCGCTTCCTTCTAGTCGGTGCTAGAGAAACCAGAGAGTTGGTGCTCTCAACAAGTTGGAGCTTGTAAAACAGAGGTAGTATCCTTACTTTGAGTTGGCGCTCAAACATAGATGATGTACAGAACTTAAAAGACTGCCTATCATTTCGAAGAAGAAGAGGTTTTGATGTAGGAGCATTGCAAGCAGCTAGCCAAAGCGAGCATGAAGGCGAAAGACAACTGGAAGACCACCAACGTACGTTTTTGAATTTTTTTTGAAGCATTAATGTAATGGTTAAAGGGAAGCATACTTTCATATTGTAAACAGATCATGAGCGATTCGCTCTCATCTGTAGAAGGTAGAGGCATTTATGCATAGTTAATGAAATTAGGTAGATTTGAATGATAGATTAGACAATTTTAGGAGCAGGAGGGAAAACGGATATAGACACCCTCACCATTGTATCATTACCAGAGAGAAAGAAGAAGAAAATAGTTTTAGCATAGAGTTGAGAAGAAGAACTCATGTATAGGAGCTTTGAATTAATATATGAAGCTTTTAGTTCAAATTCATGGTGTTATGATGTTTTCTTTTTGTACATGTTGAATGGTCTGCTTACAGTTGTTTTATGCTCTCTGTTATGCATTTGCTTTAGTATTGTGAATGTATGATTTCATGTTGAATGTTTGAAATCCAAGAGAAGGAGAATGAGTTTCAATTGTTTCTCATCCTGAGCAAGAGTTCCTGCAAGGAGTGCAGTGAAAGTGTCCACAAGGTGTGTGTTGACAAGGTTCAGAGTTTATCTTCGAAAGCTGAGGAGGGATACCATTGTTCTCATTCCAACATAAGTGCAAGTGAAGCATAGGAGTCATGCAAGGCGTGCACAGGCTAGCTGAGTCCTTAGAAGTTGTTAACTAAGGTGGAAGAGAGGAAGATTTCTGTTGCAGAAGGCGCACAGAGTTGAGGTTTCAAATACGTAGAAGTATTTGAAGGACCTGCGCAAGGAGTGGGAGTAGAGGTTTTTTTTGTATTCAAAGGGAGGTGAAGTGAAGTTTCTTTGCAGAAGGAAGGTCACGGCGAGGGAACATTAGTTCATTTCGTAGAGGTTCTTGAGGGAAGAATCGAATGGTCGAAATTCTCTACAGAGAATTCATGAAATAGCAGAGACCATAGGATCCAGGAGAGCTGTGAGGAATTTAAGTGACAGGATGAATTCATCCTTCGAGAGGTAGGATCCAATATGGTCCTTTGATCGTGACTATTGGACCATCAAGATCATTTCAACATTTCGGGAGTTGTAAGTCCGAAGTGGGGATGAAACCCTTGGTCGCTCGAACTCTCAAAGTGCGAATTGGATTATCGTGTGTGAAGGTGAGGAGAAGAATTTTCGACGTTTCAGAATTTCGGAGTTCGGCATTTCGGGGGTCCTGAGGACAAGTGGTCGGGACACAGCAGAGGAAAAAACCCGAAGTCATTAGTCGCGACAGAATTGGATATGAATTTTGGGATTTTGGTAATTCAGGATTCGGAATACCGGAAGTCCTAATGACAAGGAGCCAGGAGCCTTTGTATTGAAAAACCCAGAATTGTAAAACCCGGAAAATCCTTGAAGTGGCATTTCATCATTTCGGGGATTGGGGTTTTGGCATGCACGTTGACAAGGATTCGGGACACTTCATGTCAGAAAGTCTGAATTTTTGAAACACAAAATATCTGTGAAGGTGCATTTCAACATTTCGGCGTTTCGGGGTTCGAGAATTCAAGATTTGTGGTGACAAGTGTTTTGGTATCGAGAGTTTCAAACTCCCGATACCCGAAAGCCCGAAATCACGTGGTCCGTCAGATCAGGAGGGTGACGATCATCTGTTGATTCTGTATAGCCGCTATTTCAGAGTTCATAACTTTGAAAGGACAGAGGAAATAGTGACAGGAGGATAGCTCAAGTTCCAAAAGTCGATAGCTTGGGTGACAGGTGACGATATCTCATGTCAGAAACAGAGTACAGTTCGAGAAGACAGGTGGCGAGTTTTTGTCAATGATTGGATTCAGACTCCATTGACTGTTTCGGGGTTCGGGGGTTGGAGAGTCAGGAAACCTCACGTCAGGATTCACGAAATCGCGAAGACCGAAACCCCGAAAAAAGGGCTAAAAACCCATTGAGGAGCCAAGAATTAATGACTGTGTCGGAATTTGGAAATTCAACATTTTAGAAGACAAGAGACCGGGGTTCCCGGTTATGAAATTCCCGAAGTCATGAAATGTGAAATAGGAGTAGAGGAAGACGTGGACAAGGATTTTGACATTTCAACATTTTGGGTTTCGACAGGTGGAAGAGTCAAGAATCTCAACATCAGGGATCGCAAAATCCAAAGTTCCGATTTGGTGAAAGACACAATTTCATTGTTGATTAGAAGATAAGAGTTGATGCCTAGTGTTTTCTCACAAAGGCTCAACTCATAAGGACCTATGGATACATCGCGAGTGTATGATATATTCCCGAGGGAAAATCAAGGAGTTAATTATACTCAAGAGGGCAGGTTTAGAAAGATCCTGTGCGGATCCTGACCTGAGAGTAGGGGCTCTACGTCAATTGTGGTATCAGAGCCTAGAACAATTTCTTTGTTTTCTGTAGTAGGGAAAGGAGGAAAATTCTCAGCCATGTCGCCAAGAAGAATAGATAGGCATGTGCCAATGCTTGATCCAGTAGTGGAAAGGGAAATGCGCAAACTACGTGCTAGACTTGATGCCATGGAGACAACACAGAGGCACACAATCAACACTGGAGATATCAGCGAGGCTGAAAGTGAAGATGAAGATGGACATGAAGGAGAAGTAGTTGCAGTTGAAGATGCTACAGATGAATGCCTATTCAGGGCTGTTGCTAGGATAGGTGCCAGAGAAAAAATGGACATTCCAGTATATGAAGGAAACCTGGATGTTGAAGAGATTCTAGACTGGATTAGAGCTCTAGATAAATATTTTGATTATGAGGATGTCGAGAAAGACAAAAAGGTCAAATACACTATCAAAAGACTTAAAGGGCATGCGACACTATGGTGGGATGAACTGCAGGCTAACAGATGCTGCAAAGGCAAGCAGAAAATCAAGAGTTGGGATAGAATGGTTGCAAATATGAAAGCCAAATTCATACACAAGGATTATCAAATTACTTTGTTTCAGAGGATGCTGAATTTGAGACAGAAGATAATGTCAATAAAAGAATACACTGAAGAGTTCTATAAGATAAACATCATAGCAGATCATCGGGAAAGTGACGATGAAAAGGTTTCCAGGTACATGAATGGTATGTGATATGACATTCAGAATGAGATGAGCATGATGACCCTTCAGAATGTAGAAGATGCTTATCAGATGGCTCTAAAAGCTGAAGAGAATCTGAGCTGAAAGCAAGGTCAAAGAGGCCGAGGCAGAAGTCAAGCCAGAGGCAAAACAATTGCCCAAGAAAGAACTCAGAAATCTAAAGAATAAGGGAAGAACCTCAAATCCAAACAGAGAGAGGGGGAAGCTCACAGAGAGGACAATATGCTGATAGAAATATTTTTCCTCGTACTAGAGGAAGAGAAAGAGGCCGAGGAGGTTAAGTGAAATGTTTTACTTGTGGAAAAGTCGGACATAAATCTTATGAGTTTCCAGATAAGAAAAAAGAAGGTGGTGAAACTCACATTGCTGAAGCACAAGGACAAAATGTTGAGGTAGAAGATGCTGAGGGCAGAAGATATTTAATGATGAGGAAAGTTCTCTTAACGCCAAATAAGGAGGTAGAGAACCCAACCCAAAGGAACAGACTTTTTTGGACTACTTGTAAGACCAAAGATAGGGTATGCAAAGTTATCGTGGACAACGGTAGCATAGACAATCTCGTTTCTACAGAGATGGTAGAAAAATTAGAGCTGGAGACTAGTGAACATCCAAGCCCATACAGAGTTTCATGGCTACAAAAAGGACATCAGGTAAATGTCACTAAACAATGTTTAGTTGAATTTAAAATAGGAGGATATAAGGATGAAATATTATGTGATGTCATTCCCATGGATGTTTGTCATCTATTGCTGGGTAGACCATGGAAATATGACAAGAATGTGATTCATGATGGGAGAAAGAACACATACACCCTGGAGAAGAATGGGAGAACTCACATGTTGCTGTCGATTAAGGATAAAAAAGTGAAACCAGAGGTGAGCAACACTGTACTTCTCATGAGTGGGAAGGAACTTCTTAAGGAGGTTAAAAAGGAAAAAGACACACAATTTGTTGTGGTCAGGAAGCCTAGAATTGTTTTGACCAGTACAAGGATGGATGATTTACTAGAGGAAATCCATAAGTTGCTAGAGGAATTTGCTGATATAGTAGTGGACGAACTACCTTGGTCGTTGCCATCGATTAGAAGTATAAGTCATCATATTGATCTTATACTTGGAGCTAGTTTACCAAACAAAGCAACGTATAGGTTGACGCCGCAGGAGAATGAAGAAGTCAAGAGACAGGTCCAGGATTTAATGGACAAAGGATTGGTTAGAGAGAGCTTGAGTCCATGTGCTGTTCCAATAGTGCTCAGCCCAAAGAAAGATGGAGGCTAGAGGATGTGTACATACTCAAGGGAAATCAATAAGATTACCATCAGATACAGATTTCCATTACCAAGGATGGACGATTTGATGGATTGTTTGAGTGTAGCAAAGTTTTTTTCAAAGATTGATTTGAAAAGGGTATATCATCAAATTCGTATGAGAGAAGGTGATGAATGGAAGACAACATTCAAGACAAATGAGGGGCTGTATGAATGGCTTGTCATGCCATTTGGTTTAATAAATGCACCCAGTACTTTCATGAGATTGATGAACGAAGTCTTGAAGGATTTCATTGGGAAATTTGTCATCGTATATCTTGACGATATATTGATTTTCATCAAGATAGAAGCAGAGCACTTAAAGCATTTAGTTGCAGTAATGAGGAGATTACAACAAGAGAAATTGCTGATAAATATGAAGAAATCAACATTTATGAGGACATAACTCATTTATTTGGGTTTTGTTATCTCTGCAGATGAGCTAAAAATGGATCCGGATAAGGTAGAGGTGATTAAGAATTGGCCATCATCGAAAAGTGTGTTTGAAGTTCGAAGCTTCCATGGTTTAGCTAGTTGCTACAAGAAATTCATCCAAAATTTTAGTGGGATTAGTGCACTGATGATGGACACGATGAAGAATAGACACAAGTCTTTTCACTAGACAGAAGAAGCAGAAAAGAGTTTCAATCTACTGAAGAAAAAGATCACGGAGCAACCAATTTTGTTTTTGCCAGACTTTAACAAGACGTTCCAGGTCAAGTGTGACGCGAGTGGATTTGCAATTGGAGCAGTATTGAGCCAGGATGATAGGCTGGTTGCATACTTCAACGAGAAATTGAATGAAGTGAAGGTCAAATACTCGACATATGAAAAATAATTCTATGATGTCATACAAGTGCTGAAGAAATAGAGACATTATTTGGTTCCTAAGGAGTTTGTTTTGTACAACGATAATCACGCTTTGCAATTCGTGACTCAACAAGAAAAGTTGAACCAAAAGCATGCTAAATGGGTTGAATACATGCAAAATTTTACTTTTGTGATTAAACATATTTCTGGAACTGCTAACAAAGTTACTGATGATTTGAGTAGGAAATGTTTGCTTATGCAGGAATTTAGAGTCAAAACTTTGGGTTTTGATAACCTCAAAGAAATGTACAGGGATGACCCAGATTTTAAAGAAGTGTATGAGGCATCTGAGAATCCAATTCTCAGGGAAAGAAGCCAGTGGACCAAATATATGATCCAGGATGGGTTATTATTCAGGGGCAATCAATTATGTATTCCAAAATGCTCCACGAGGGAGAACCTGCTGAAGGAAAAACACAATGGAGGATTGGCCGGACATTTCGGTCATGAGAAAACGTTCTCAAAGATGAATGGCTCATATTTTTGAGTAGGAATGAGGACATATGCATATGTTAAGAAATTTGTGGAAATATGTAGGATTTGTCAGCACACTAAAGGAAGAAATCATAACACAGGGTTATACCAGCCATTACCCATACCAGAAAGGCCGTGGGATGCAATGAACATGGATTTTGTATTAGGGCTGCCAAGAACGCAAAGAGGATGTGATTCATTCTTTGTGGTAGTCGACAGATTTTCCAAGATGGCACATTTCATACCATGCCAGAAAACCAACGATGAAACTCATATTGCAAACCTGTTTTTCAAAGAAGTCATCAGACTTCACGGTTTTCCAAGGAGTATAGTTTCAAATCGGGATACCAAGTTCGTAGGACATTTCTGGAGGAATTTATGGAAGAAGATGGGGACAAGTTTATTTTTTAGCTCAACTTATAATCCTCAGATGGATGGGCAGACAAAATTTGTGAACAAAAGCTTGGGAGATTTACAGAGAAGCCTAGTGACTGAACACCACAGTCAGTGGGACCACATTCTACCACAGGAGAAATTTGCTTATAATGATTCAATCAATCGAAGCATAGGGAAGAGTCCATTCCAAATTGTATATGGAATGCAACCAAGGGGAGTTTTTGAATTGAAATATATGGAACAAACTGAATTCAGAAGTGCTAGTGTAGAAGACTTTGCAGA
Organism: Picea engelmannii; assembly: GCA_009831015.1. Classification (NCBI taxonomy): domain Eukaryota; kingdom Viridiplantae; phylum Streptophyta; class Pinopsida; order Pinales; family Pinaceae; genus Picea; species Picea engelmannii. The sequence continues at coordinate 13,769 of ML854105.1, forward strand.
AGCAATGAAAGAGCTTCACAGCCGAGTTAAGAAACGATTGCATAATTTGAGTCAAGAGTACAAGCGCAGAACATATCAACATAGGCGAGAACTTCAATTTGAAGTTGGTGATATGATTCTTGCACATCTGAGGAAGGAGAGGTTCCTAAGGGGGACATATAACAAACTGAAAATGAAGAAGATTGGACCATGCAAGGTCATAAAGAAATTTGGGGCAAACACATATGAGATTGAATTACTCGATGGGATCGAAATTTCACCGATATTCAACATCTCAAATTTGTACCCTTACAAAGCTGAAGAACCAGAGACAGAGAATATGTAGATAGAAGTTCAGTGGACCAAACAAATGCCTGTAGATGAAAAGCCACAGATGGAAGAAATAATTGACAAGAGGGTTAGCAAGAAGACCAGGAGGAAATAATATTTTGAATACTTGGTCAAGTGGAAGGGAGATCCAGTTGAAGATGCCAGCTGGTAAGATGAAGCAGAAATTCAGAAGCATGGACAAACCGTGTAAGAGCTTATGAACAAGAGTTCATGAAAATTTTCAAGCGAGGGAGTATGATGCAGGAGCATCGCAAGCAGCCAGCCAAAGCGAGCATGAAGGCACAAGACAACTGGAAGACCACCAACACACGTTTTTGAAACATTTTTGAAGCATTAATGTAATGGTTAAAGGGAAGAATACTTTCATATTGTAAATAGATCATGAACGATTCGCTCTCATCTATAGAAGGTAGAGGCATTTATGCATAGTTAATGAAAGTAGGCAGATTTGAATGATAGATTAGACAATTTTAGGAGCAGGAGGGAAAATGGATATAGACACCCTCACCATTGTATCATTATTGTATTGTATCATTAGTAGAGAGAAAGAAGACGAAAATAGTTTTAGCAGAGAGTTGAGAATAAGAACTCATGTACATGAGCTTTGAATTAATATATGAAGCTTTTAGTTTAGATTCATGGTGTTATGATGTTTTCTATTTGTACATGTTGAATGGTCTGCTTATAGTTGTTTTATGCTCTCTGTTATGCATTTGATTTAGTACTGTGAATGTATGATTTCATGTTGAATGTTTGAAATCTGAGAGAAGGAGAAATAGTTTCAATTGTTTCTCATCCTGAGCGAGAGTTCCTGCAAGGAGTGCAGTGAAAGCGTCCACAAGGTGTGCGTTGACAAGGTTCAGAGTTTATCTCCAAAAGCTCAGGAGGGATACCATTGTTCTCATTCCCGTAGAAGTGCAAGTGAAGCATAGGAGCCATGCAAGGCATGCGCAGGCTAGCTGAGTCCTTAGAAGTTGTTAACTAAGGTGGAAGAGAGGAAGATTGCTATTGCAAAAGGCACACAGAGTCGAGGGTTCAAATACATAGAAGTATTTGAAGGACTACCGCAAGGAGTGCGAGAAGAGGTTTTTTTTTTAGGATTGAATTTGTCAGAGAAGCTTAGAAGGAGTAGTGCCTTTGAAGTATTCAAAGGGAGGCAAAGTGAAGTTTCTTTGCAGAAGGAAGGTCATGGTGAGGGAACATTAGTTCATTTCCCAGAGGTTTTTGAGGGAAGAATCGAACGGTCGAAATTCTCTGTGGAGAATTCACTAAATAGTGGAGACTATAGGATCCAGGAGAGCTGCGGGGAAGTTAAGTGACATGACAAATTCATCCTTCGAGAGGAAGGATCCAATATAGACCTTTTATCGTGACTGTTGGATCGTCAAGATCATTTCGGCATTTTGGGAGTTGTAAGTCTGAAGTGGGGATGAAACCTTTGGTCGCTCAAACTTCCAAAGCACAAACTGGATTATCATGTGTGAAGGCGAGGAACTGAATTTTTGGCGTTTCGGAATTTCAGAGTTTGGCATTTCGGGGGTCTTGAGGACAAGTGATCGGGACATAGCAGAGGAAAAAACCCGAAGTCGCAAGTCACGACATAATTGGATGTGAATTTCAGGATTTTGGTAATTCAGGATTTGGAATACCGGAATTCCTGATGATAAGGAGCCAGGGGCCTTTGTATTGAAAAACCCAGAATTGTAAAAGCCAGAAAATCCTTGAAGTGAAATTTCGTCATTTCGGGGATCAGGGTTTCGGTATGCACATTGACAAGGATTCAAGACACTTCACGTCAGAAATCCTGAATTTGTGAAATGCGAAATATCTGTGAAGGCGCGTTTCAGCATTTCGGTGTTTTGGGGTTCGGGAATTCGGGATTTGTGGTGAAAAGTGTTTTGGTATCGAGAGTTTCGAACTCTCGATACCCGAAAGCCCAAAATCACATGGGTCGTCAGATCAAGAGGGTGACGGTCGTCCGTTGATTCTGTAAAGCCGCTATTTTGGAGTTCAAAACTTCAAAAGGACAGAGGAAATAGTGACAGGAGGGTAGCTCAAGTTCCGTAATACGATAGCTTGGGTGACAGGTGACGAGAGATCATGTCAGAAACATAGTACAATTCAAGAGGATAGGTGGCAAGTTTTTGTCAATGATCGGAGTCAGACTTCGTTGACTGTTTCAGGGTTCGGGGGTTGGAGAGTCAGGAAAACTCACGTCAGGATTTGTGAAATCGCAAAGTCTGAAACCCCAAAAAAAAGGGCGAAAAACCCATTGAGGAGCCAAGAATTAATGACCGCGTCAAAATTCAGAAAATCGACATTTTAGAAGACAAGAGATCGGGGTTCCCGGTTCTAAAATTCCCGAAGTGGCGAAACGCAAAACAGGAGTAGAGGAAGACATGGACAAGGATTTCGATGTTTCAACATTTTGGGTTTCGGAAGGTGGAAGAGTCGAGAATCTCAACATCAGAGATTGCAAAATCGCGAAACCCGAAGTTCTGATTTGGCGAAAGACGCAATTTCATTGTTGATCAGAAGATAAGAGTTGATGCCTAGTGTTTTCTCACAAAGGCTCAACTTATAAGGACCTGTGGATACACTGTGAGTGTATGAGATATTCCTGAGGGAAAATCAAGGAGTAAATTAGACTCAAGAGGGCAGGTTTAGAAAGATCCTGTGCGGATCCCGACCTGAGAGTAGGGGGTCTGTGTCAGGTTTTCTCCCTTTATGGGTTTCCTCATGAAAATTTGTCTCTGTGTATATCTTATGTGTGACTGATTCTCATTATTTATGTTGTCCATATGTTGTATAATATTTATGATCACTTGAAGAAATATTAAGAATGGTTTAATAGACTTAAAAATTGTTTAAGCATAATAACAACTGACTCACCCCCCCTCTTAGTTGTCTTAGTAATTTCAACAATTGGTATCAGAGCTAGTTCCTTTTATTTAAAGGTAGATCTGTAAGCTTAAACATGACAAGTCATGAAGGGACTTCAGCCAGTAAGCCTCCTCTATTTGATGGAACAAATTTTTCCTTTTGGAAGGTTAGAATGAGAACATACCTACTGGCCTTAGGTGTTGATGTTTGGGATGTAGTAGAGACTGGATATACAAAGGCTGTTGTGCTGGCTTCCAAGGATGATAAGTTAGAATTTATCTTTAATTCTAAGGGAATGAATGCTATCTTGAATGGACTTGTAGAAGCCGAGTTTCTAAAGGTGATGCATCTTCAAACTGCCAAATAAATGTGGGATAAACTTATTAGCAGCTATGAAGGAAATGAGAAAGTAAAAGATACCAAAATTAAAAAATTTAGGTTGAAGTTTGAACAACTAAAGATGAATGAACATGAAACAGTTAGCAAGTATTTTTTAAGAGTTGAAGAACTTGTGAATTCCATGAAGGGTCTTGGTGAGAAGATTGAAGAATCAATTTTAGTTCAGAAGATTTTAAGATCTTTACTTGATAAATTTAATCCAAAAGTCTATGCAATAGAAGAACTAAATGATCTTAAAACTCTGTCCATTGATCAACTCCTAGGAACTTTAACTACATATGAAATGAGAATCAACAAAGATAAATCCATTACTAGAGAAGCATCTTTTAAAGCATACAAGAATATTGATTCAGATTTAGATGATATTGAGGCAAAATTTGTGAGAAGGTTAAAGAAAGGATCAAGAAAATATCAAGGCAAGCTTCCCTTCAAATGTTTTAATTGTGGTAAGATAGGTCATTTTGCATCTAAGTGTCCCCATCAGAAAAAGGACCAGAACTCTGATGATGAAAATAAGTACAAATTCAAGAAATATAGTAAAAAGAAAAGTTTGTGTGCAAATAATGACAATTCCTCAGAAGACATAGATAGTGATTCATCATGTGAAAACAAAGTGAATGATTTTATGCTTATGTCTATGGGACATTTTGATGATGAACACACAGGAGGTGAAATGGATGATGAGGAAGCTGTGGTGGATATGGAAGGTGAATTAATCAGTTCTTTGGAAGAAATTGACAGACTCAGATGTAAGAAGAGAAAACATAAACAATTGTTGAAGCAGTTTAAAATGAATAGTGAGAAACCTGATGAAAACTTTTCTTTACTAAAAGTGGAGTTAGAAGAGGCAAAGAAAATAGAAGACATACTGAAACAACAGTTGTCAGAGAAGAAAGCGAGGTGTGAAGCCTTAGAATAAGAGATAGTAAAAAACAAAAAATAAATGGAGAAGTTTAAGGGATTGTATCACCAAAATCTGCCAAGTATTAAAGCCTCAGAAGGATTAACCTCCATTCTAAATCAACAAAGAAACCCAAAGTTGAAAGCTGGCTTGGGTTATGAAGAAGGATCAAGTAGTGATCATCCAAGTAATACAAAACCTATCAAGTTTGTCAAATCCTCAAACATTGACAACAATCACTCTGCAGAAACAAAGAAAGAAAATCAGCCACCAAGAAGGAATAAAAGAAAAAGTAATAGAACCGAATCTGTAGATCAAAGAGATTATCGGCATGAAAGAAATCGACCTCGTCAAAGAAGACAAACTTTTTCAAGGTACAAAGGTTTTTTCTATGGTTACTTTTTTTTCTTCTCTAATTTTGGTCACAAAGCTATAAACTGTTCTTTAAGATTTAGATATGAACAATCAAGATATTCAACGAATAACCATCTTCCAAAACAAAGATCGAGACAACCAAGCAACAAACAAACTCAGACTATAAATCATGCGATGGCTGGGAAAATGACGCAGGTTAAGCATAACAATAGTTATGAGCATAACAATTGTTATGATTTGTTATTTAGTGAACCCGAATGTTACATCTGTCATAACTATGGACATAAAGCTGTAGATTGTCGCTTAAGAAATTTTAAGCCAGATTCAAATCCTACTGCTGAAAATTTCAAGATTTGGAAGAAGAAAGAAGATGACAAGCGCAGACTAGTGTTATCAGCCCAAAGAGAAAATAATCCCTGGTATATTGACAGTGGATGTTCCAAACATATGACTGGAGACAAAAGTAAGTTTCTAACTCTAAGTGAAAGCAAATAAGGGAATGTAACTTTTGGAAATGATGCACCAAGAAAAATAAAAGGTAAAGGAATGGTAAGTTTGAGTAATGGAAAAGGGAAATCTCAAGATGTGTTGTTTGTAGAAGGTCTGAAACATAATCTGCTTAGTGTCAGTCAAGTCTGTGACCGAGGATGTGAAGTTTTTTTTACCTCTAAAGATTGTAGAATAAAATCTGTGAATTTAGGACAGCTAGTTGCAAAAGGGATAAGAACAGAAAACGATGTCTATGTGTTAAAAGAAGAAAAAGAAGAATGTTACTTAAGCAAGTATGAAGAAAGTTGGCTATGGAATAGGAGACTTGGACACTTAAATTTTGATCATATAATCAAGCTCAAAAATAGTGGGGCAGTAAAGGATCTTCCAAAGATATCAAAGCCATATGATTATGTTTGTAAACCTTGCCAGATAGGAAACTTACTTGCACTTAGTTCAAATCTAAAAACTTTCCTTCAACAGAAAAACCTCTCCAACTAGTACATATGGATTTATGTGGACCATCAAGGAAAGAAGGTACAGGAAAAGAAAATTATTTTATGTTGATTATTGATGATTATTTAAGACTAACATGGGTTGCCTTTTTGAAAGAAAAATCTGAAGAATTTGAAAAATTCAAAGTATTTAAGGCTCTAACTGAGAATCAAATAGGAAAAAGATTGAAGGTAGTAAGGTCTGATATTGGAGAAGAGTTTAGCTCATGGAACTTCAAAGAATTCTGTGATAAACATGGAATCAAAAGAGAGTACACAATTCCAAAGACTCCACAACAAAATGGAGTTGTTGAGAGGCAGAATAGATCAGTACAACAAATGGCAAGATCAATGATGAATGAAAGGAACATACCTCAGACATATTGGGTGGAAGCAATTCATACAGATTTTCATATCCTTAACAAAGTACATCTCAGACCACAAAGTGACAAAACTCCTTAAGAACTATGGTTTGGAAGATCTGCTTCAATCAAGCATTTTAAAGTCTTTGGGAGTAAATGTTATATTAAGAATAATGATGAAAATATTGGCAAATATGATGACAGGGCTGATGAAGGTATCTTCTTGGGTTATGCTACAAATAGTAAAGGGTACATATGTTACAATAAGAGGCTGCATAAACTAGTTGATTGTATAGACATAAAAGTTGATTAAGAAATCCCGGTTAGAAATGTAAGCAGTGCTGAACCAAGAACATAAGGTATAGTTGAAGATGAAGATGAACAGGTCCAAGGATCAGAAAGAGAAGAATTTGAATCAAATGAAGATACAAATACTCAAGCTGAAATAAATCAACAGAAAGAAACAAACTCACCTCTCAGAATTGTTAGAAAGAATCATCCTGAAAATCAGATAATTGGAGATATAAATAAAGGAGTTCAGACAAGAAGGAAATTGATTAAAGACTCAGAACAATCTCATGTTGCTTTTTTTTTATCTATGACTGAACCTAAAATTTTTGATGAAGCTAGCCAACATGATGATTAGATTAGAGCTATGAATGAAGAGCTTGATCAGAGTGAGAAAAACAATACTTGGGAGCTTGTTCCAAGACCCGAAGATAAGAATGTAATAGGTTCCAAATGGGTGTTCAAGAATAAAATGAATGAAAAAGGACAAGTTGTTAGAAATAAATCCAAATTGGTCTGTAAAGGGTATGCACAAGTTGAAGGTCAGGACTCTGATGAAAATTTTGCACCAGTGGCAAGATTAGAGGACATCAAAATGTTCCTTGCATATTCATGTCATAAGAATTTTAAATTGTATCAGATGGATGTTAAGTCAACTTTTCTTAATGGAGATCTAGAGGAAGAAGTATATATGGAGCAACCTGAAGGATTCTCATTGACAGATAATCCTAATTATGTTTGAAAGCTAAAGAAGGCCTTATATGGATTGAAACAAGCACCATGAGCTTGGTATTATAGTCTGGACAAATTTTTACAAGACAAAGGGTTTAAGAAAGGTACTGTTGACAACAATCTCTATAGTAAGTCTGAAGGTGATAATTTACTAGTTGTTTTGGTTTATGTAGATGATATTATTTTTGGTTGTACTAATGAATCATCTGTCCAATGGTTTTCTAACTCTATGCAAACAGAGTTTGAGATGTGAATGATAGGAGAACCGTCATATTTTATTGGTTTACAAGTAAATCAGAGTTCTGCAGGAATATTTATCTCTCAAGAAAAATATTTGAAAGAGATGTCGAAGAAATTTCATATGGAGGATTCCTCTCCTGTTAGTACACTTATGGTGGTTGGTTGCAAGCTCATTAAAGATGATATGTCACCCGATGTTGATCAAAGGACATACCGATCAATGATAGGCAGTCTTTTGTACATCACAACATCCCATCCTGATATAATGCAAGCTGTTGGAATGGTAGGTCACTATCAGTCTACTCCTAAACAAAGTCACCTAGTAGCGGTAACAAGGATATTCAAGTACTTGAAAGGCACAATGAATTATGGTCTGTGGCATCCCAGAAATCAGAACTTTCATTTAACTTCTTATTCAGATGCCGATTGGGTAAATTGTGTTGATGAGAGAAAAAGCACCAATGGAGGAGCATTCTTTCTGGGTGACTCATTAGTAGCATGGCTTAGTAAAAATAAAGGATCCATTTCATTATCAACTACTTAGGCAGAATACATTGCTGCTGCTACTTGCTGCACACAAATTTTATGGATGATACAAACTCTTGCAGATTTGAAGGTAACTTACACTGATCCTATTCCACTTCACTGTGATAACACCAGTTCCATTAGTCTCTCTAAGAATCCTGTACTTCATTCAAAATCTAAGCACATAACAATAAAATACCATTTTCTGAGAGAAAAAGTTACAAACAGAATTGTTCAAGTGAATTATATTCCTTCCACATAACATATAGCTGATATCTTTACTAAACCATTAGCAACAACCCCTTTTGGATATCTTTGTCAAAAGTTGGGGGTTATAACTTCTTTCGCCTAATCTATTCACCTGATCAAGGGGAGTACTTATTGAATATCTGTTGTATTTCTAAGTTTCTCATAGTTGACAGGGGGAGTATGTACTGCAACAGCTCAGGGGGAGCATGTTTCTTCTTTGACGTTGATGTCAAAGGGGGAGAAAGTGTGGTAAATTTCAAGGATGCTACAATGGTATAGTTGCATGTTTTTCAAGGGGTTTCCATCAATGCCAAAGGGGGAGATTGTTGGAATGTTTTTAGATAGAGGCAGAGTGTGCGTGTTTGTCATTGATGGCGAAGATCAACACGATTAGTAGCGTAGCGATAATGGTAAGATCAACAATGTAAGCTCAGAAGGAGGAAAACAGTCAAAGAACATTGGAGGAGTCAACAGAGCATGGTGTGGGAAATCAAAATATGCAAGATCATGAAAAGATCTGGACCGTCAAATCATTGAGATCGTGGACCATTGATCAGGCATGATGAAGGCCCGTGAAGTTGTGAAATCGTGATAATATCTGGACCGTTGGTTCCATAGGAAACATGGCGAAAGATCATCGTTTCGCTGACTGGAAACTCAAAGGAGCGAAGTGCTCGTTTGATTGGCGAGTGGTCATATATCATGGTCATATTGTGGAGAGATGGAGAGCAGAGATACAAAAGCCAAGATCTATTTCAGAGTTCGTGACATGGAGAGTCGAGAGGACTCATCACAAAATACCCGAGATGCGAAAGTACGAAATGCGTTTTCGAATAAGGCTGTGGTCACAACTAGTGGTTACATGTATGGAAGATGGAGGAAGAAGCTAGCAGTGTTAAGCTCCATCTCAGAGTCTCGGTGATCATGACTTGGAGTATCGAGATCGCGATGAGATCTGGACCGTCAGATCATTGGAGATCTTGACCATTGATCAGGCTCGATAAAGTTCATAAGTTCACAAAATATGAAGCACCTTTTGGCGTAGCCTATGGTCACCGCCAGTGGTCACGTGAGGGGAAGAAGCTAGCAGTGCTAAGATCCATCTCGAAGTTTCAATGATCGCGACTTGGAGTGTCGAGACCCTTCATCATAGGAATGCTGAGATGTGAAATCACGAAATTCAAATTCTGTTTAGCGCTCGGTCACAGCTAGTGGGCATATGAGATAAATGCTAAATCTTGTGGATTTAATCCAACAGTGCTGGTTAATTGGAAACTTGATCGAAGGGTTACTGTTTCACCTCACAGGTAATCGATTAGTTACAATTCAGTTAGCAAAAATGAATCATGATTCTTGGATGGTTGGCGATTCAGTTGCTAATGCGTTTTCTTGGAGATTCAAGGTGTAACTGAATAGGTGGTATAGGTTAAAATGGAGATGCAATGACTGTGGAAGGTTGGTCGTTCTGAATGAAAAATGAGTTGAACTGTAAGAAAGGGTAAATTATAGTATGCGCAGTGTGAGACCGACAATATGCGTAGTGTGAGATAAAACTCAGAGATGAGTAACAGATGAGGAATAGACAGAAGCAAGAGTAGAGTTGCAGAACAACTTGAAGCAGAGAAAAAATGTAGAACAAACAGAGGAAGAGAAGAATCGCAGAACAGTCAGAAGCAGACCAGATTTACAGAATAGAGAAGAAGTGGTAAGAATCGATTTATCTGTTTTGTTGGTTATTCAATCATTTATTTATAATCAGGGAGGAAGGGTGGTGATGGGGAGGACTGTGGTCCTATGATATTCGAGTTGGTGCTTGAATATTAGGAGTTGTAGCTTCCATCTAGTTGTGGCTAGAAAACAGGGTGGTAGGGTGGTGCTCGGGAAAACACAGAGTTTTCTGTATACAAGTTGGTGCTTGTATAAATCCAGTTGGTGCTGGAATATTTAAGGAGTTGGTGCTTCCTTCTAGTCAGTGCTAGAGAAACCAGAGAGTTGGTGCTCTCAAACAAGTTGGTGCTTGTATAAGTGGAAGTAGGTGCTTCCATCCAGTCGGTGCTGGAACACTCAGGGAGTTGGCACTTCCTTCTAGTCGGTGCTAGAGAAACCAGAGAGTTGGTGCTCTCAACAAGTTGGAGATTGTAAAATAGAGGTAGTAGCCTTACTTTGAGTTGGTGCTAAAACATAGATGATGTACAAAACTTAAAAGACTGCCTATCATTTCAAAGAAGAAGAGGTTTTCTCTCTTTATGGGTTTCCTCGTGAAAATCTGTCTCTGTGTATATCTTATGTGTGACTGATGCTCATTATTTATGTTGTCCATATGTTGTATAATATTGATGATCACTTGAAGAAATATTAAGAATGGTTTAATAGAATTAAAAATTGTTTAAGCACAATAACAACTGATTCACCCCCCCTCTCAGTTGTCTTAGTAATTTCAACACTTGGTAACTTAATAAAATGTGTAAATAAGGGTATAAATTGGATCAAATTGAATGACTTGATATGATCTCACTCACTCCAGACACATATGAATAAACTCAGACAGATAAGGCTTTCACCTATACTTTTTCAAAAGGTTTATAAATATGTAAATGATGAATAATACTTATTATACTAGCATAAACATACATACAAAAGCATACATGAATGGCCAACTATAACATGTAAAAGAACTTGTAATTCTAGTTTATCAATGCAAAGATTAGATGACAATTATCAGTCATTAGATAACCATGGAAAACATGAATATAATATTCTCCCATAGGTACAAAAAATAAAGGAGATGAAAGTCTGAACATCTACAACAAAAGAAGTTTATATTCCAATATGTACTTAAAAGGTCTTTTACAAAGGAGTCTCTCCAAGTCCTCCCAATCGAACGTCCCCCTTTTACTCCTCTATTTGGTACTTTATATAGAGATATTAAATGCTCATATATATAAAAAACATATGGATCTCATAACCTCTTCACCTATCTTTAGTTTGTTGAAGATATCCAACTCAAATCCAAATTTGTGAGGTGGCTAGAAAAAACAGAGTATAAAATTTCTGGAAATATGCTGCTCAAATATTTACCTATATCTCTTGAATAAAAAAAGATTTTGGAAAAATGAGAGAGGTTTTTGAAGAGGAGATAGTTGTTGTGAAAAAAATCTCTCACTTTCCAAAAATACATTTCCATATAGTCAAAATCTATCTCCAAAGAAAGTTACTAAAACAGAAAAACACAGATTTCCAAAATCTAGTCATATTCCTACAATCTAGGATTTGATCCCTAAAATGTTTCTATTGAGGAAACGAAGTGCCACCTACATGATTTGATGGGGGATGATCTTATATTCAGGTATAAGTGGTCACCTTGACCCAAAAATCCTCTTTTCAAGTCAAATTTTGACCAAATCGCATCCATGTTGAAAGTTTGAAGAGTTGGTAATGCAATACACTGGAAAAACACAGTTTGTGCTACCAACTTGCTGTAGATGATATTTTTAACCTTTGCGCATGAAAAATGACTATTAAAGTGAAATTAAGGCTAAGATAGGCTTATTTAGACATGATATTATATAATATAACCTGTCATATGCTAGGGCATATCAATTTTTGATCATTTAGGTTCTCTCTTGTATCATTATTCACAATTAGGGTTTATGACACAATATCACTTCAAGTGCTTTAGACAAGCATGCAAGGCATATGAAAATGTAGCTTGGAAGGTTGATACTTTGTACCTTGAAGGAAAACCCTTATAATTCTGTTACTGTAGACATATCTCTTCTTGATAAATTCCATCAACAAACCCTAAAACTAGAGCATGCAATGAATGCGCATCTCTTATGTATAATCACTTGCTAGGATTTTGATTTTTCAACATAAACTGATAGAAGAATTTCTCTAAGCTTCTATCATATGTATTTTCCTCTGAAATATATCAAATCATACACCAATAAAAACCAAAACAGAGTACATATCTTCATTGTAAATTGCTACATACAAAAACCCTAGCAAGATAACTGTGTTATGTTGCCTATACTCTCTGTGGAAAATTCAAGACTGATGGATAGCTGAGTGTTTGGAGGAATATTTGAATGATTTATTATGACCTTTGAGCTTCCATAATCCTCTTTAATATGATCACTTTGACTTCGAACAAAACAAGAAAAATTCAAAAAATTGAAAGTTTGACAGAAGCGCAGCGTCCAAAACTGCAGAAGTGTCGCGCTAGTTTAGGGTTGTTTTTGGCCAACTTTTAGGAGTCCATTTTGAATTATGGAAACTAAGTCAAGTATACCCACATGTATACTTTCCAATGAACCATTAAACTCAAGAAAATAACAATGGGAAGGCCTTCAAAAACTAAATTTTACAACCTTACTTAGAAGCGTCACATCGTGGGTCGCATTGCGCAGAAGGGTTGCACTGCTAACAAAATGAAACAAAACCTTCATTTTTTCACAAATTTTGCTCTTTTTGAGTTTGCAATATGGTGTAATTTGGCTAGTAGGCTGACTAGCATAAGACAAAAAGACATTTCGGGATGGTGATGACTAGGCGTAATATAGGAAGTAGTGACAACACCTAGACATGACTCAAGGGTCATTTGACAGACAAGACATGTACAATTTTTCTTGTGAAATATAAACATTTGACCTAAAACCCAACAATAACTTGAAAGATTGCATTTGATTGCATTTGATCACTGGAAACTATCTGGATCTAATAAAATATCATGAGACTCGATGAAGGACTTGAAGGCTCAATGAAGAATAAAAATTGTAATAATAGGCAAATATCCTTAGGAATGCTTGACGAATCAAGCATGAGTTCAATGGAGACACTTAAAATTTTACCAACACATTTTGAGCGCTAACACCATGGATATTCCACTGGAAAAGTTTGTCACAACATGTCTAATAAATAAAACTAAAATCTACACTATGAAGGTCAAATTCCTTTAGATTTTGGAATCTTTAGTTACTGATTTTCTACTTATGCATGAAATAGATAAAATGACGAAAATAGAGAAAATTAAAATACAATCACATACCATCCACAAAATAACAAAAATTGTTTCTCTGGGAAACCATTAAGGGAGAAAATGCAACTAGAAGGTGGGTCTGCTCTACTCTCTTTTCTTTGGTATGGAAATAATGCAAGTACAAAAGAGAAGGCTCTCTCTATGGAGTTACCCGAGACATGTGGCATGCTAGGCTTCTACAAAACATTATCCCCTTCTTTTATTCTCTCTAATTTCCCACTCCTAATTGTTCTACTCTACTATGGAATAAAATACAATAGCATAGAATGGAACCCCTTCTCCTCATAGTAGCCTGATATTTAAAATAGCTCGATAGCCATCTAGGGGTAGGGTTTTGACTTCTTCAACCCTCGATTGTGATAAGTTTTAGGACCTTCTAGAATATTTTTGAAATTACATACGTGGCTAGCCCCATACACGTGAGTAACAAGGGCTGATGTAGCATCCTCTCGTACCATGGTGGTCAACATGGTAGGTCAACTTACGAGAGGGATAACTTTTGTAGAGGAGCTCCAATTGACACGATTTTTGCATTGTTGGAAAGGTCTCAATATGTAGAATAATTTCACGATGTCCAAAAAATATCTAGGAATTTTTTGACCCCCAAAAATGTTATTTTATGTCTCAAAATGGCCTTGGAAGGTTTCAAACCCTAGTTTCCCAAACCGAGACCTGCCATAAAAATGACCCTAGAAGTTGATTCCTCCTATTTTTTCCACTCTGAAAGCATCGAGATAGATGAAAATTAATATAATGATCCAATCTGGATCATACAAGTTAATCCAAATGGCGGTGTTAGATACTATGGAAGTTGAAGGTTTTGTTAAAGGCTAGATTATTCTTATGGATGACCATCTATAATAAATTATTAACTTGGGAGGTGTAACAACTTAGGGCATGGCATGGGCCAAGCATATGCTAGCACAAGAAAGACAAAAGTGACACCATATAACATTTGCGGTCAGAATGTCATTTCACCTTAGAAGTTTGGGATGTTGTAAAAACATTTATTGTGGTAGTTGGTAGATGGAGTGGTGAATCTTTGTTTGGATCTTTGAAAGACTAGTTGGAGGACCCAAAAACCAAGGAGTATATATCTCTCCCAATTTTGGTTAGTTGTGTTATATGGATAGCAATAAAGAAATAACTTTTTCAATATAATTATCTTTCTCTTTTGTAGGTTCACTTTAAAGTGAAATATATTTTTTATGGATGAAAAAGTCAAGAAAAAGAAAAGATCCCAACATAAATTGGTGGGTTGGGGGTAGAAGAATCCTTTGCATGATGATTGTTTGATGGAGCATCCAAGGGGAGCCTTGGTCACAATGAAGCAAGTGGTGTTTTATATTTCCATCATTCTCATTTCATATGATTCTCCTTGGGTCTTGGAAAAGGTTCTAATAGATGGGAAGAATGTGTTCCTTAAATACCCTTATGAGGATAGATGATGAATTGGGAATTAGTTGTCTTCATATTTCAAGTGACTCAAACTTGTGATTGATTAGATGATAGGTGATCAAATATTTCAAATCTCGGGCTTGCAAATTGTCATGGAATGTCAAGGCTTCAAATGGAAGAGACAATTCCCCTTCACATCTTTCAAGAACATTTTTCATACATTGAATATCATTGCACACTAACATTTGAAATATATAGTCCTCTTGCATCCAAGAAGATATTTGACTATTATGAAGGGGTGATCTCATAGAACCCTAACAATATTTCCTTATGATTTTGATATCAATTTTAAGATCACTGACATATTAAAAATGTTGATGCTTTTTTTGTTGAAATGGAAGGAATGAAAAACTCTATGTTTTGGATTTAGGAATATGGATGCATATATAGGTTTATTTTCTACTACTTAATCGAATCCATGGGCTCATAAATGTGTGCACTCATACACTTTTTAGTGTAACTTATTTAACATGCACAAATAAAGTTCCAATTTTTTTCTTAGAAAAAATATGATAAATTAATTGAAGAATATAAGAGAGTAGTTTTATTTTTGTTTTTGATGATATAAGTGAAAGTTGAAAATTCATTTATTTTATGGGAAAAATTATGTTTTCATGGTTTATAG
>ML854105.1:29256-39482 GCA_009831015.1 Picea engelmannii
CCAGAAATGGCATGACATGTACTATCCATATAGAATAGTATTATCTGAAAATATATCATAACTCATACTATTACCCATCAAACAAACTTGGGTCCATTACCCAAACCTGGGGTCTCCAACTTCTCATGGCCATAACTCTCTAAATGTGAGGAATTATGTGACGTTCCACATACCACCAGAAATGACATGACAAACACTATCCATCTAGGATATTTTCCCTAAAAAATTCACTTTCCTTCATCTCATTATTCCACAATTAAGCATGGGTTCTCTTACTGCACAAAGCGTCTTCCCGTGAGGGATTTCACCATAAGAGGACCACTTTGGATTTCATACATATTTACTTCTTATCAACCATGAAAAAACAATAATGAGTCATATTTACATCAAACACTATTGGGTCCATTACCCAAACCTTTTTGCTACTGGTCTTTCTTCAAGTGTTGACATCAATGACAACCAACCTTAATCAACATTATATCCCAACTGCCAATGCTAGGTTTTTCTTTTGGTTATTACATTCTAGATCCTAAATGCAATTATTATCTAACAAAAAATACAGTCCTAAAATTATAAGCACCTAACTAGGATTTCAAGAGAAAAGAGCAGATATTGAACAAAACCTATAACTACCATTAATAAGAAAAAATAATGTGTTTCTTAATTAATAACAATAATTTTGGTATAACCAAGAAGATAATAAGGTAATCCTATGACAAAATTACTAATTACGATTTCACATCCACATATTAGCAACTATTGAAGGAAAATAGTAAGACTAAATCATGAATACACAAGAAAATACTATGGCACAAGTAAACATTCTCACAATAATTCCAACATGAGAAAGTAGAGGAAAATATCCATACATAAATAAAAACCAAAATAATTCTTCCAAAAATTTGGTCAACTTTGGCTTCTCAATTAAGTTGAAGTCATTTACAATGTGACCGTGTTTTGTGTTTCTTCCTATCATTAGGATGGACTCAATTTACACGATCATTTAATTTATCAACATGAAGTCTATTTGATCTTGTGAGGCCCTTGGTGCAATAAACACAGAAGAAGAACTTTTCCCAACTATTGCATGATCTAATCTATATTCCAAGCAACATAAAAAGTGATTTCAAATCTAAATCATAAACGTATGATAATAAAAAGAAGAATCAATAATGTTTTCAGTCCCAACCCAGTGGAGACACCTCACATGTTAGAGTCATTGAGAACCATTCCTCTAACTCAACATTTAACTATGTATACTAAGCATGGGCCGAGAACAGAGTGATTCTGCAACACACTAATTCTGTAGTACACGTACAACCTACATGAAACTAAATAAACCAGACATAAAACTAGATATTCTCAACTGGAACTAGGTTGATGACACTTTGTGTGTTAAGGTTACTAGGGACCATGCCCATAACTTAACATCCAACTATGTATCCCAATATTCGTTCGAGAATAAAGTAATTATGCAATCAAATATGCTATTTATGCAACAAAAACATTCTATAGGGAATAATAACCAGGCAAGAAATTAACATTAAAAAAATGGGCTGAAACAAATTTAAAACTAAAATACTCACTCACACATATGTACAGAGGGCACGGAAAGTGCCTCACCCTGGAGTGGGCTGTCAGACAACTGGTTTAGATTGATGGACAATTGGTTTGGATAGTTGGTTGTCATTGATGTCAACCCTTGGAGAGTGATATTGTAGATTGATTTAAACCCTTAGAGATTGATGTCAACACTTGAGTATGTCCGGTAGCACATTTCGGTAGCTCCAGAGGTATGGGTAAGGAACCCAAGTTTGGTTGAGGAAGTATAAAGGCATGGAGATCAATGAATATGAAGGTAATATTATTCTATATGAATAATGCATGTTGTGTCATTTCTTGTGATATGTGGTATGTCACATAACTCCTCACGGTTAGGGAGTTACGACTTTTTGAAGTTGGAGAACCCTCATGAGTTATCTAGAATCCCCTTGAAGGTCAAAGAAGTCAATTTATTCTAGAAGCTCCTAGAAGAAGTTTACTAGTCAAGTTGGTTGTAACTAGGAGTTAATCATGATTTAAGTCATTGAAAAAAGAAAATAATTAAAAAAAAATTAGTTGCAACTAGAAGTGGGGAGTTTACTATTTGTGGATAAAGTGGTTGTAAGTGGACAAAGTAGTTAGAAGTGGGTTATCCCTAAAAGAAGGAAGTTGGATAAAACAATTAGAAGATAACCCCTAGAGAAAGCTACTTGGAAAGTATAAATAAGAGAGCAAGGGTCTCTTATTAGCACCTATTGCGCACATTGAATATCTATTATTTTGTGAAAGGTTTATTGAAGGTACTCATTGATACATCTAAAGTTACACAAGTCTGAGATAGAAAAGGAGGGTTGACAATGAAAGTTTCAGAGTTTAAGAAAAACCCTAGCTTCTGAGGTGTACGTGTTCTGCAGTGAAGGAAGGTACGTACATATGTGGGCTGCAGTGGAGGAAGACATGTACATACATGGGATGTAGAAGAGGAAGTCACATACAACTGGAAAATCCATGAAAACTTTAGTAGATGTGGATGCCAGGTCCCTAGAGTATGCAAGCAAGTTCCCAGAAAAGTATTCAATGACCAGGTACAACATATCTATCTATAGGTTCAAAAGGTATGTCATATTCTTATGTGTAGTTGGATATTGTTGTCTACATGAGATATGGTTATGGGATATTGAGGGTTTTTCCTAGAGAGGTTGTTGATTATATAACACTTATTGTATGAGGTAGATCTATAGAAATATAATGTTGGTATGTTTTGTATTTATCATTGGTACATCTTGTTGGGTCATTGGTACATATTGTTGGGTTGAGAGGTGATGCAAATCTTGTATTTCTTGGTACATGGTTGAGGGATTTTGGTTGTGATGTGTTGCTGAAGTTGTTGGTTTAGTTTGAGACTACATATCAGTGAGTGTTTGATGTCTAGTCCATGTGAGGGCTTATTACACATGATTATGATTGTATGCACATGACTAGAGAGACATATATGCACATGGTTTGAGTGATATTCTTGTCATATTTGGTATGATATCTATGTTATCAAATATGATCTATTGAGGAGATTATTGGTACAATTTGAGGTTGAATAAGAGTGAGGGTCTAATGCATTGTTTATTTAAGGGTTTATGGTATTTTGTTTATATAGAGTATGGTGTATTGCTAGAGGTATCTTGTTGGTTATCTTGGTGATATTGTGCATATGGTTGACAATGGTCTTGGTGAGTATATCTGATTTGGTTAATGAGATTGATGAGACAGATTTTTGTGATAGGTTGTGTTGTGCATAGTTTATGCACTTGTGTTGGTACATATTGTTGGTACAGGTTTGGTGAGTGATTTATGCACTGGTTGATGGTACATGCTATTGTTATAGGTTGACTATAGGTTATTGGTACAGGTTGACTATAGGTTATTGGTACAGGTTGGTTACAGGTTGTTGGCACATATTGGTACATGTTTACAATGGTATATTTCATAGTGACAATGTGGCAGTCGTTTCATCAATTATTTGACATTTATATTTCAGGGCAGTTGGACGAGGTAAGGAAAGGGGGTTGTAGCCTCCTTCTCGTCAGTGTCAGAGAATCAGGGAGCTGGAACTTCCTTCAGGTTGGATCCTGAGAACTAGGTGGTTGTAGTGGCCTTATGGTTGTAGCCAGAGAACCCAAGGGGTTGTAGCCTCCTTCTGGTTGGAGCTAGAGAATTAGGGAGTTGGAGCTTCCTTCAGGTTGGAGCCTGAGAAACTAGGGGGTTGGAGCCTCCTTCCATTTGGAGTTGGAGAATTGGAAGTTGGTTCTTCCTTCAATGTAATTCTTGACATATAATAAAATCATTCCGTGGTTTTCTCCTGCATTGGGTTTCCACGTAAATATTGGTGTACTGTTCATTATGTGGATGTGTTTGTTATTTGTTTATTATGCATTGATGGATGCTAATGTTTATGATACAATAATATATTGATGATGAATAGATGAACATGGTTGAATAAGTTAAAGGAATATACATTGTGATTTAAAGGATTACTAAGTGGTATAAATTGGTCATTATTGATTCACACCCCCTCTCAGTAATCCAAAAATTGGAATCAGAGAAGGTTCCTTTAGGAAACAATTTAACCACTAGAAGGAGATCATGAAATACACTGAGAATGTAGTACCAAGGTTTGATGGTCAAAGTGGTCTAGAGTATGAGATATGGAGTAGAAGGATGAAAGTATTTTTACAGGCACAGGGGTATGATATTTGGAAATCAATTGTTACAGGATATGATAGTTCAAAAAGGGAAAAGACTGCACCCAAGAAGGAACTGAAATGAAATACAAACAATTCAATGGATTTCATTTTGGAAGGAATATATGATTTAGTAAAGGAGAAAGTGGGTAAATGTTCATCAACTAAAGAATTGTGGGATACATTACATAATATCTATTCTTCACCCATCATAGAGTCAGAGAATGACAAAGAAGATGCAAGTACAAAAAAAGAGGAAATATGCTCGTCATGTTAGACAAATTCATAAGAAGAAGAGTATGCAATCAATAGAAGTATGTTTTTCTGCTTTAAATGTGAAAAATGAGGTCATCTTGAATTTGAATGCCTGTATTTGAAAATTGAAAGTGATGAGACAAAAAATACAAATGAAGTAGTATACAATCAATGAGAAATAGAACTTGAAGAAGAAATCATCACCTTGAAGATCCAACTTGAAGAAACAAAAAGA
This sequence comes from Picea engelmannii, assembly GCA_009831015.1. NCBI lineage: Eukaryota > Viridiplantae > Streptophyta > Pinopsida > Pinales > Pinaceae > Picea > Picea engelmannii. The sequence goes on from ML854105.1 coordinate 34,024, forward strand.
ACATAAGAAGTAATGAAGATATAGATGAAGAAGAAAGAAGAGGACTGTGAGAAGCTTCAAGAAGAAGTTGTTATGTTAAGAGTAAATGTTGTCAAGCTCAGTAAAAACATTGAAGAATCATCCACATAATCAGTAAATATAGTTGAAGAGAAATGTCATAGATCATCAGAAAGAAAAAAATGAAGAGAAGCCTAAGAGTTATGAAGAAGTCATCAAAGGTTCTATAAAGAAGGAATAATACAAGCCCCTAAAGAAGAATATTCCAAAAGGACATAAGACTTAATAAGAAGACTACAAAAGAGATGGACATCAAAGAATACCTTCCACATTCAGACAACCACGAAAATTCACTCATAATGAAGGAGTCAATGGAAGAGAAGATCATGATAAACCAAATCATGATTTCAGAAGGACAACACCTCAAAGAATATCATTCACTCCAAGGTATGCAAATTTTTTTTATGGTCATTGTTTTTATTGTACTAAATTTGGGCATAAGGTTGCAAATTGTGGGGATTATGAAAGAAATTTTCAAGCAAGAAATACCTATGTGTCCCCACATAATATTGAATGTTACAAATGCCAAAAATATGGTCATATAGCTCAAAATTGTAGAAGCATGACAATGCCATCCATGAAGAAAGAAACACATATCAGATATACTAAAATTTGGAAAAGAAAAGAACAAGAAGAAGAGCAAGTGAATAAATACCATATTTTATATTTTAGAAGACTTTCCATAGTATGAGAAAGATAATGAAAGAAAGAAAAATAATATGTTTCAAGAACCATATTGTTAGAATCAACAACCGGGCAATATCAAAATGAAGAGAAGGTAAATAAAAAATAGGTCCCAGAGATCATAGGATTTGCAGTAGCACGAGAAAGCTAAAAAGAGCAGGTAAATAAGGAACATGTTCAAGATATTCTACTTTCAGGAATTATAGAACGAGATCAATCCACAGGTAGAGAGGGGAAAGTTAGAGTTCAGAGAGATGATGAGTCTACAAATGAAGAGGAAGATTACACTACATCAGAGTAGTTATTTTTCTGAGCCATTTGGCTTGGAGAATCCCAGGTAGTATGAATATTGAATAGGGGGAGTCCATGCAACAGATGAGACAGATCAAGGAACCATCCTTCGAGCAGTGGTTTCAGAGATAGATTCAGAGAAACAAGATAGTAGAAGTAAAAAGTTGTTGATACTGAGAGGGGAGTGAATCAATATCAAGTACAATTTAAAAACTTTTTCAACTTATACTTCAACCAGATTGTATATTCAATTAATATCCAATGAGAAGTGAACAATAGTAAAAGAGTTACACCAATACACCACAATACACCACAATACACCATGCACAATATATGAGAAATAATCAATAGTTGTTGTTCAAGGGAAGTAATGACTTCCAAAGGTGGCTACAACTTCCAAATATAAAGGGAGGGATAAACCTCCAAAAGGAAGATATAATCGTCCAATAGCAAGAGAGGGTTTACCTCTCCATCCTTGACCCTTCTTCCACCCAAGAATATATGAGAGATAATAAAACTTTACATTCAATTATCACCATCAACCAACCATCACATTGAACCCGATAATGCTTCCTGAGACTTCTTCAACTTCTACAATTCTTCACTTCTTAGAACACTCTGATCCCGTAGATAATATAAATCAATGTATTCTCTGAAACTCCTCTAAGTTTCACTCCTTGAATCCTCCCAAAAAAGGAGTTATAGAGAAAATGACAGACCTTATTCAACATGCCCCACGCTCAATATTTAACATAAGATTCTGAAATTTGTAGACATGAAACTACATCTCGTACTATTTCCAATGCAATTGGTCTCACTTCATTTGGATTCTCTATGAAGATGTCATGACTGTTTTACCTGGAACACTTGTTTATGACTAGCTTCAGGACTATTTAAAAACCCTATCTTCCACAGAGTGTATCTCCAAAATTGTAGCGAATAAAGAGATGAAATTTTTACCACAAGTACCTAGATATGTCTTCTTAATAGCATACAAATTTCACCATCTGAATCGTTCTAGAAAACAATTTATGGTGAAAATGGTAATATGACTTGTAATTAACATACCTTAGAACACATCACCAAAAGACTTCATCCTCCCTTGAAATTCAACCTTCTTTACTTTAGATTTCCTCTGAAATTTGACTTATATCTCCTTGTTCATTAACAAAATTTTGTGTGTTGAAAAATGAATGTATAATGAGATGTATTTATACCCTTTATGTCACTTCCTTTTAACATTAGGGATGCTCTGACACTTTCTTATTTTGTAATTCTTTTCTTTAATTATCTTCAGGGCCGACCTGTACTTCCTTTTTCAATTCACTTTGTCATCTTCAAAAAATCATTTCTCCTCAACCATGAGGATCCACTTGACATGCCACCTACCACTAGAAACAACATGATGTATACTATCCATCCATGGGTGTTGTATCTGCATGTGCACTATCCTTTATGTCCAAATACCTTCATCAATCTTGGGGTCCAAAACCAATGACTAGGTTTGACATCAATGACAAAATCCAATTTTCCAACAATCTCCCCCTTTGTCATTGATGGCAACACTCATGTTCCCGCTATCATCACGATCACAATTTCTCTCCCCATTTTACATTAATGGCAAAGGGTGGGGTTTCTCCCCCCGAGTTCAATGGCATAAGGTGACCTTCTTCTTTGGGGCTGCTCCCCCTGAACATGTGGAACTCAATAATACTTCATCCTTATTTTTGGTCTTTGGGACTTTTTCTTCCTTGGAATCCTTTTGCGTGGCTTATGTCTTCTCTCTCTTCTTCATTTCTAGGATGTATATGTTGTTTGGTATTCTTGTTGCAGTTGCAACCAATCTTCGTGAGTTATTTTCTCTAATTTTACATTTTTGGGAGTCAAACGTAAGAGTGCATCCTTGATCACACATTTTGCTGACACTGAGGCGATTATGCTTCAGATCTTCAACCAATAGAACTTTTCCTCCTTTTACATTTTCACTTCCAAGCTTTACAATTCCTTTTCCAAGTATTTTGGTAGAGTCATCTCCAAATGCAACATTTCCACACTTTTTCTTCAAGCTGACAAATTTTCTTTGATCTTTGGTCATATGAGATGAGCACCTACTGTCTATAAACCATTCATCTTCTTATTTGCATTCTTTAGCGACCAATGATATTCGACAATTTTCATTGTGTGGAATTTCTTTCCTTTTCCATGTTGTAGTTGGTATAGGGACATTTGGCATAGGATTATATTCCCTAATCTCTCTACAATCTCGTGCTTTGTGACCAAGATTATTGCACTTGTAGCATACAATATTTTGATCCATTAATGGGTCAAATGGATTATAATTTCTATTGACAGGTCTACGAACATTTCCATATCTACTATTTCCACCATTCATGTATCTTGCGTAGTTATTCCTTTCATTGATTCTACAATTGATTGCCTTGTGTCCAAAATTTCCACAAGTACAACAATGTCCAAGAAATAAATTTTGATACCTGGGAGTAAGTGATCTTCTTTGTGGTGTGGTCCATCTGGGTTCGTGATCTATTCTTCTCTAGTTTCCTTCATAATGATTGCTTTCATACCTAATGGGAGAGGATCTTCTTCATGTCTCATTCCTTCTGAATTCTAGTCTTCTATCTTGTTGTTCAACTTGTTCTGGAGTGTTGGTTTCATCATTTTCATCTTCCTTCTCTTGTTTTGTTGTCTTCAAATTGTCATTGTATCCTAGTCCTGTCTTGTTGTTTGGAGATCTTTGACTGCGAAGGATCTCATCTATTTTTTCAATGTTTTTTTTGAACTTCTTCATCTTTTCTATTGTCAATAGTAGCTCCCCTTTTGTGTGATCCAATTCTATTTTCAATTTCTCATAATATTCTAATTGTTCCTTCAAGATATCAATGGTCTTTTCAAGCTTGTAATTGTCTTCTTCACAACTAATCAATTCACATTTTAGTATTATGTTTGTGTTTTTAAGCTTCCTATTTCCAGTTTCAACATGATTCAACTTTTCAATATTCTCATATTCTTGTTCACTCTCTATGTTGTCTTTGTATCCCCAAAAGGAGTCAAGGTTGGTTTCTTGATCTGAATCTTCTTCATAAATGATTTCTTCTTCTTTAGAACTCTTGTGATCATCATCCTGGGTTTCTTGGGTTATGAAGAGGCCTTCTCCTCCATCATTATCTTTTTCATCACTCTCATATGAGGAGATGCCATCATCCTTGGAGTAGAAGCTCTTTTTATTGTTGAGACTTCTCTTTTTATAGTAGAATTTTTCAACAATATGTCATATTCTACCAAAATTAAAGCATTTGAGAGGAGACTTACCTTTGTATCTTCCAGTTCCCTTCTGGAACCTTCTTACGAAATTTGCTATTTCTTCATCAAGGTTGTTATCCTTGTCTTTTGTCTTCTTTATGGATTTAAAGGCTTCTTCATTGTTTGGCTGGTCACTTTCCGTACTTGTTCTTATTTCATATGCTATAAGAGACCCATGTAATTCATCCATTGTCATTTTGGTCAAGTCCCTAGTTTCTTCAATGGCAGATACCTTAGCATCATACTTTAAGAGAAGTGATCTCAACACTTTTTGTACAACCAAGGATTCATTGAGCTCTTCACCTAATCCTCTGATAGCATTAAAAACTTCATCAAATATAAGAAAATAGGTTGCAATATCTTCCTTTTCATCCATCTTCAAATTTTCAAATTCTGCTCTATGTCGTTGAAGCTTGACGTGCTTAAATTTTGGATCACCTTCATAGATACTCTTGAGTTTGTCCCATACCTCTTTAGCAGTGCTGCAGCCCATCACTTTTCTAGAAATGGTTGGTGCCAATGCTCCTAGAATAACATGTCCAACTTTTGAATTACAACTCATAAGATTCTTCTCATTTGGATCGGTTGGAGCATTATTTGGGATTACATAGCCATTTACAATTGAGTACCAAATGTCTACTCCCAAAGTTGTTAGGTAAGTTTTCACTCTATCACTCCAGTATGCATAATTTCTTCCATAAAATCTTTGAATCCCATTTGAAATGTGCTCATGGTCATCCATCTATGCTCAGGATTTTTCTTCCAGTGGTTAAAATCTTTTGAAGGCAACCTGCTCTGATACCAAGTGTTGATACTGAGAGCGGGGTGAATCAGTATCAAGTAAATTTTTTTTTTTTTCAAATTATACTTCAAATAGACTATATATTCAATTATATCCAATGATAAATGAACAATAGTAGAAGGGTTACACCAATACACCACAATACACCATGAAAAATGTATTAGAAATAATCAATTCTTATTGTTCAACGGAAGTAATGACTTCCAAAGGTAGCTACAACTTCCAAATATAAAGGGAGGGATAAACCTCCAAAAGGAAGATACAATCCTCCAATATCAAGAGAGGGTTGACCTCTCCATCCTTGCCC
>ML854106.1:0-23853 GCA_009831015.1 Picea engelmannii
AAAAAAGGCATGATGATCGAGCTTGAGAGAATGAAATCCATCTCGAAAATACCTCCTCCTCATAATAAGAAATATGTGCAGTCATTTCTTGGCAAGATTAATTTCATAAGGAGATTTTTCCCAAGCTTTGTTGAAACTATCAATCCCCTACAAGAAATGATAAAGAAAGACGCAGAGTTTAAATGGGGTTCCAAGGAAAATGATGCTTTTGAAAAAATCAAAGCAGAGATAGCACATGCTTCGGCCTTGATGATCCCTAACTTCAATAAATATTTTATCCTTTATACATTTTCTTCTGATATTACATTCACAGTTTTCCTAACAACTAATAATAAAGAAGGAAATGAATATCCAATTGCCTTTATGAGTTCAAGATTGCAAGGAGCAGAGTTAGACTATCCCGAGGTAGATAAACAAGCTTATGGAGTTTACAAAGTTGTTAAACACTTTAGACCATACTTGGTAAAATCTAAAACCAAGGTAATAGTGCCTTACCATGTTGTAAGAAATATGTTGGTACAGAAATACCTGGGGGAGAAAAGAGACAATTGGATAATATCCTTACAAGAATATGACCTAGATATCAACATACTAAAATTATCAAGGGCCAAGGATTATGCAAATTGGACGCTGAATCGATAGACGACAAAGAAAGTGAAGATTAAATTTATCAAGATCAAAGCTTATTTGAGAATGAAACTTGCTATATCCTTGTTAACACTAACCAATGGTATTATGAAATGAATTACTATTTAACCCATGGATTGACACCACATTACATGGAACAAAATAATAAGAGGGATCTCAGGCTTAATTTGTCTCAATACCAGCTCATCCAAGGTGAATTATTCATGAAAAACTACGAGGGTGTTCTGTTAATATGCCTTGAGAAATAGGATGTTGATAAAGTCCTAGCTGAGCTACATGATGGTCCTGTTGGAGGTCACTTTGGGGGAGATACTACAACACATAAAATCTTGAGAGCTGGCTCATATCAAATCCATGTAAAGATTGGGTCTTGAACTTTCAGACTTAAGACATTGGAGAGAGACATGGAGGATCTCCTTGTCAATGGACAAATTCTTAAAAGATACTTCTCCTGATCACCTTGGGTGATGTAGCCATGTACATATTAGGTTTATCTGTCTCTTTTTATTTTTCTCTTTTTATGTTGTTTTGAATAACCCCCCCTTTTTTTAGTTTTTCTTTTTATCTGATTTCCTGATTTAGTCTTTTTCTTTATTCTAAATAAAGTCTTTGTTTATCATCCTAAATTATTTATGAAAAGTTCTAATAGAAAATGGATATTGTATATCAAAGTTTAAATTAGTCCCTGTGTGGGTATCTTTTGATATACATGGTAGTGATATAATTGTCTTGCATCTTTCTATGTTAGTTTAAGAAAAGTAAATGGTTATACAGAAAATATGTAACACACTCTATTATGTTCCAAGGTAAAACCCTTGGATTATGAATCTAAATATTTTTAGTCTTGGTGGAAGATTGTCTATAAATGTGTGATTACTCTCACACAAAGTCCCCTAAATATGTAAAATTTAAAAGGAGGAAATGGATGTTGATGTCTTTTGCATAATTTCTATGCCACAACCCCCAACTCATATAAATAAAATCATACATCAGTATCTTCTTAGAATGGACCCATGTGGATGAATTGTTAGCTGAGACTAGCATATCAAAGAAACTCGTGTATCACCCTCCTTCCTGAAATACCCCTTGTTACAAAAGAAATACATAAATTACAAATATTAAAGGGTGAATGATAAATCCGAAGCATGAGGAAGTTGAAAGCACTGTTAATAGTGTGGAAAGCGCAAACAAACGCGTCAAGAATATGGATGCTTGCTAGCAGTGGGGCCATGCTTCAATGATATCGAGGAAACTTCGCTGAGGCTATGGAAACTTGTTGGAAGTGAAGAAATTCCGGGAAAAGAGAGATGAGGAAAACACTTCAATCTATAAACAATCAGGGATACTCCTTTGTGGTGTCTCATTCTTCTAAAATATCTATGTATGAAATAACTCAATGAAAAAATACCTTACTTTTCACAAGAATTATTCAAAGGATCATATGGTCTATTTCATTTTTACCACTGCTTCAGTAAAGGCTTAATTATGTGGGATCCATTGTGCATACATTTTTGTATTTTCCAGACATGAAAAGGACAACACAAAATAATCTAAGGGGATATATTGAATCAGAAATAATCGATTCTTCTCAGTAAGTCACCATTTGTTGTTCCCCCACAACTACCCACTAAAATTATCTTATTCAATATAATTTTAATGGGTACTCCCCCATAAACAAAATTCAATATACTATGCCACTACATTATTGATTTGATACTAATATGGGAAACTACCATTTTGCTAAGACAATCTATACCACAACCTTTTTTATATGCATTTGGAATTTTGAGCCTATCTACTTGTTTATTGATTCACACTCATTCGAAAGGATCAAAATCAATTGTTTTGCCTGACAACCATGGGGTAATTCTTCAATAATATTACATACTTAAGCATCACAGGACAGTTTGTCCATATGAGAGAAATTATTTGGGATAAAATATAAGGCTTCGCTACTTAACATCCTGATAGAACCTTTCTAATAGCCACATCAGAAAGGGTTTTGTTGGGATTGTTTCTATCAAAACACTCTTTCATGTGCATAAAACATAACTCCGACTAAACTCATTTCGACAACCTTTTCCTTCCAACTTCGAACTTCCACAATAAATATCTAAGTGGTCATGTTAGCTTGTGTGTCAACTGATTATTAGTCGAAAAATCTTGTTTGAGTATTTTGAGTCTAACACATATGTGGGTCCCTTACGGGATGACCCTAACATGTCGAAGATGTTGATTGGTTTCCCAAAAGTGTTCTTTATGCAGTCCCAAACCTTCTCGCAAACAAAATATTGTGGATTAGCATGTTTATCAAGGGAGGGATATTCCTCGATATTGTTCCCATCGGAGCGTTGAAATAAGGATAACTACCATCTCCAATGACTAAGTTCTCTGACCTTCCTATCAGAGTTGTTATGGTACTTTTACCCTCCGATAGGAAATGTTTCGATAGTTCACGATATAATGAGATAACTTAATCACAATCTCAACACACTTCTCGATGAAAATGAGAATATTCTTTGATACCTTCCCATTGGAGTGAAAATGGATCACAGAAATTGATTCCCCTACGATGATGGTAGCTTTGAAAACACTCTAAAAATTTTCCAAGTCCGACTGTTAGTTATTGTGTCACCCATACATGGATTTAGGCAATCTATACCTCCAAATTGCATTAATAGTGAAGTGATGTTTGACCTATAAATTGGTTGTTGTGCACAGAGCATTAACTACACGAGTTAGGGTAATTTCCTATTCACATAATAGACTCAAAACCCTATTTAACTCATTATTTACCTCCATGAGTTTGTTAAAACACTTTTCTCTGCATAATTCTGTCGTGAGCAAATTGTAATATTCATTTCCATTCAGAGAACAACAAGTATGCTACTATTTTATTTTTCTGTGTTATTATAATATTATATTAGTTAGATGGACTTATGCTTTTTTATGTTGATCGAAGGACATAATAAATACACCATGATGCATTTAAATGCTTGGAAATCAAGGAATATCATATTTCCTTCTCTAACTCCCGCACATGAAACTTTAGCTAATCTAGGGGATGTCTTGGTGAAAGACACTACTCATCACATCGGAGAAGACTATTGTCCAAGGTATGATGAAATATACAAAATTTTCAACATAGGAGATTTCTCCTCGAAATATGAGAGCCTCAAAGTATATCAGAATACACATAAAAGTGGTATTCACCATGTAGTTTCTCATCCAACATTGTTCCCCTACAATGATGCATCTCAATGGTGTTTCAAACAATTCAACCTAACATAGCCATAATCATGAGAAAACCCGAGAGACAGATAGCGTCCCTAAGAAATGTTGATATTGTTATTAGATACCACCTTCCATAACCTATGGTCTCCCTCAATGATTCATTTATGAAGGGATTCACCAAAAATAACAAAGACTTTGTCGAGTTGATGGAATATTGGTGGTTAGATGAAGAAAGAAAATTCAAGCAAGGGAAAAGATAAATTCCCACCTATGAGTTTAAAAGACCATACATGATGTTGATTGCTATGTTGAGTAGACTATATGGGGAAGAGAAGAGTACATATTTCCATATGGAGTGGCAACCCATGGCATACATAATTGTAAATATAGGACAAGTCTTTAACTAGGAAAAGATATTAACTTTCGATATTTTCCACAACATGAAGAATTTTCCAGGTATGAAGAAACCTTTCTTTTACATGTTTTTGTATCTTATCAAGGCCATTTTTTCATCCATGCAATTTCCTGTTTTCAGGTGGAGTCGTGATCAATAATAACATCCCAACATATTTAGTGTTCTAAACTCTGGAACATAAACTACAAAAAATGTTTCTATGATATATGTGATTTCTTTCTTACTCCCCTCCATACTATTATTTTTGGATTTCCTAGATGTAGAATATTAGGTGAAGTCATGGTTGGGATGAAATATGTAGTATATTGGTATTTAGGTAAATACTATACTTACATCAGAGTGTATGGAAATACTGGGGCCCCACACTTCCTTCCATGTTATGTCCCTGACAACTTGATAATCAAAGAAATTGCTTTCCAAACCATGGGAACTGGTATAACCTTTCTTCTTTTGGGAAGTAGTAAGAAACTTTGGCCTACTTTCCCTGTAAATATAGGAAGTTATAGTTTATTGAATGGTCCACATGCCATAAAAGAGGCATAATCCCTACATGAAATATTTTTTTTCCTTGGAGAAGCAAGAGGGAATGATCCACATGACCTGGCAGTGAATCATATCAAGTCTACAGGTCTCACTTATTCTAATATACATGAAGTTAGTTTTGCAGAAGAGGTATTAAAAGGATTCATGTTATTTGAAGAAGTATTACAAAGGCTACCTGATGATGTGGCCAGGAAAAAACTACAAATGGAACAAGAAGAAAAGAAGAAGATATTAGAGGAACAATTCCAACTACTGCTTAAAGAAGACCAGAAGAAGTTACAAGCCAAGGAACAAGAAAAGATAATAAAATTAGATGAGATAGATCAAAAGTGAATAAATGTAGTGGAATAATATAAGATAAATCAAGTGAAAAAGGGAAAAAATAACCAGGAAGACACCAAGGGGAAACTGAAAAGCTAAGCCCAAGAAGGCCTCCAAATTTGGTGAGAAAAAGAAGAAGGAAGAAACACTTAAAAGGATTGTTGATGAAAGGAGAAAAAACAAGGAAGATGAGATAAAATCCCAGCAATATGCTCTTCAAAAAAATAAAGTTGACGAAGAAGAAAATAGATTAGCAACAGAAGGAGAGGCACATGAAAGAGATGAAGAGGAGAAGAAAATTCTGGCAGTTGAAACTAAAGAAAAAAGGAAAGTAGACGAGGAATTAGAATGGAATAGGAAAAAAAAAAATGAGACTCAAAACATCCCATCAAATCCTAATGTGTGCATAATAAACATTCCTCCCCAGGAATGTACCCCCCTCATGGCCATTCCTGGTAAGTTAACCTTCTCCTGACAAGTAATAATTTTAGAGGATGTTGTAGTTGTTGTAGGAGAATACTACTACAGTCATAAAACCAAAGGAATTGAGAAGAGATCACATAAAAGGAAAAGGGGAGATACTACTGGAAGCCAATTATCCACAAATATATTCATTGAATGAGAGTGAGGGCTAGATACAAAGGAGAATGTTATACAAGTTGCTTCTATACTTCATGCATTTGTAGGAGAAAATGCAATGTTTGTTTATGAAGTCACTACAACATTGGACACTACACAAGCTAAAATTGTTGAGATTGAAAACAATCTTAGTACACAACAAGATGATCTCTTTGTTGGGTTTCTCAAAGCAGTTGATGTGGCAGAGAAACTCCATAAGAAAGAAATGGAGAAGTTTATGCAAGATAAAAAATATGAAATCACTTTGGATTTTGAAAGGGTAATCAGGGTTGCAGAGAACCTTCACACATAGGAGTTGCATAAGGAATTACAAACTCAAAAGGAGGAAATGACTGTAGAGCTTGAAAAGAAGGCACACATAAACCAAAATCTACACACTAAAGAGATGGAAGCAATCAAACAAAGATACTAAGAAGAAATAGAACAAATTAAGACCAAGCATTCTTGGGAGTTGGCCAATTTGTAGATAGAAGAAGCTGAGACCAACAAGTTTGTTGAGAAAAAAGAATACAAAATTTTGGGATTAGAATATGACAGATAAAAACTCAAGAAATTCTTGGACGAAAACAAATTAACCTCTCTTGCTTTGGAAGTGACAAGAGTAGAATCCATGAACCTAAATGAAAAGTTGAAGTTGGAGAAAAAGAAGTGTCTCTACATATTGAATGGTATACAAAGAAACAAAGATGACCAAATGAGGTTGGAATGCCAAATTGATGAAATAAAAGATAGGTACCAAAATGCTAATAATTCTTTTGATAGAATCATAGATTGACAAGGTGTATACAAAGACCACATGAGACCCAACCAATATATTCCAACAAGAAAAATCTAAAAAGTCAAGTCTTTTTTGACACATGGAAACCCCACTACAAGAAATCCAAACAATTCAAGAGGTAGCTACCAAGGACTGTAAAAGATTGTGGAACAATTCCGATGATCTACTCGAAGAATTCAGAATGAAAGTCATGCCTCCCATCGATGATGCAACACCAACTAAATTAAGGATAACTGAAGTAGAGGAACATAGGGAAATCAATTAGGCGATTATATAACAACTTACAGAGGTAAATCAAGAAATTATTGATGAATACTTATTGAAACCCACAAAATTAATCACAATGACTGAGAATTTCATCAAGAGAATGATACATGAATTAAGGTTAAAAGTCTCCACCAAGATTTGTGACAAAGAATTACACCTGGATAAGATGCAATTCAGTAAGATAGAAGAAACTATGAAAGAACATGCACTTTGGAAGGAATACCAGGATCAGATGACATCACAAAGGATAGCGTGATCATGATGATTTTATAACTGATATGTTTTTTTTTGTCCAGTATCTTGTTTTTCATCTGAATGGGAATACAAAAGGACAACTCCTAACTATCCCTTGACAGAAAGAAGTTTCAGAATGTAAAAGGTACCTCTTACTTTATAAAAGAGGAGACTACAATTAGAGAAGGGATTTTGATCTATATTGTATAATAACAATAATTTTACTAGTTTGCTCCCCCTGGATAGCCCCACTAGTGAACGACCGAGCAACTAAGTTTTTTCAAGCTTCCAGAGGGCTTCAACAAGGCTGTCCCCTTTCTCCGCTTCTTTATGCCATCCAAGCCTCAGTTCTCATCTTCGAATTAGATTATGGCTAGACTCATAACAACCTTCTTGGCCTAAGGATAGCCCTAGGGGTAAAAGATATCAATCATGTCCAATTTGTGGATGACACACTGCTGATGGGAGGAGCAAGTATGCAGACAGCAAAGAAATTTAAAAAGGAGTTGGACGTTTACACAAAAATCTATGGAAGTGAAATAAGCCTGCCTAAAAGCATGATCTATGGTTGGAACATCTCGTTGAGGGAAATGTTGGAGATATCAAGAGTTCTGGGAATGGAAGGATGCACCACTTGGGACGCATTTAAATACTTGGGAGTTCCAATTTTCAAATACAAGCCAAAGGATTCTCAATGGGCCCTGCTGATAGACAAGTTAAAAAACATAATAAACTCCTGGGGAGAAAACTGGCTAAACCTGGTGGGTAAAGTGGTCCTCATCAAAGCAGTTCTAGCAAACATTCTGATCTACCAAATCTCCTTGTTACTGGCCCCGTTCACCATGATTCAGAAAATCGAGGCACTATTCAAGAGATTCCTCTAGGAAGGCGGGAAGCAGAAAGGGAGAAAAATGCATCTAATAAGTTGGGAAAAAGTAACTAAGCCATTTTTAGAAGGAGGTCTCCAATTTAAAAACATCCATACCCAAAACTTATCTTTAGGAGAAAATATTCTTTGGAACCTTATCACTGGGTATTCCTCCTAGAGAAAAAGAGCGCTCTGGAAGAAGTACTTTCGAGGCCCAAGGAAAAAATGCCTTGATCGCCCAACATCGATGGAGAAATGATCCCCTAGTTTCTCTTTGTGCCAGAAGGCTCTGAAGCACTTTAGACCTCATCTCACCTGGATACCAGGAAATGGTAAGGAAATCAATGTTTTGGAAGACTCAATCATGGGAGATCCACCACTAAGCTCGAAGGAGGGTCTTGACCGGCTAAAAGAGTGGATGAGAACTCAGAATTTGAACAGTATGTGGGACATCTCAATTTGGAAAAATGATGAGAACAAAACTTGGTTAAGGTGGGAAACTGCTAACAAACCCCCAGAGCTTGAAGAGGAATGGACCACTCTAAAGTATTGTTTGCAAGGGAAATCCCCCCTAAAATAAAGGAAAAAAGACAAGAGAGGATGGGGAGCACTCTTTGGAGTCTGCACTACAGCAGTAGGGTATAAACACACAACAATAGTCCATCATGTCCCGCCAGACCCAACAATTTGGAAATCCATCTGGACTCCCAAGTCCATTCCAAAGATAGATATGTTTGATTGGACCATGGCACATAGAGGTATCTTAATTGGCTAAAATCTAAGAAGAAGAGGATGGGAAGGCCCTTACAAATGTCCTCTTTTCTCTCAAGAGAAGGAAAACACAAACCATCTGCTCCTAAGTTGCGCATACTCCAAGGAGGTATGGCAGTTGGTCCTTGGACTGCAGCCAGGAACACTCATTTTACCTCAAGAGGCCACCACATTGCTCCAAAACTAGAGTTCCCTCTGCCCCTTTCAGACAACCAAAAAGGGCCAAATCTCCAACCTATGGAGAACTCTCCCAAAATTTATTCTTTGGAAGATTTGGCTAGAACGAAACAACAAATTATTCTGGGAGACCAAAAGTATCCCAACTCAAGTAGCATAAAATCTAAAGGCCTATTTTGGTGAGAGTGCCCCCTAATCATGCAAAGAAAAGAACTCAAGACATTTAGAGCTGGAAGAGGAACATTGGATTGAATGCTTTAAACTCCGAGATCAACAGTAGCAAATAGGAAACAATTCACTTTAGGAAGCCTCGAAAATTTAGAAGGAAGAGCAGGATTTCTAGGAATGGAAAAGAAAGGAAAATAAACACATTTTGTTTTTTGACGAGGCCTCCAAAGGAAACCCAGAATTGGCAGGCGGAGGAGGGGTCCTTGTAATCCCCACCAACCACCCATAACTCACCTTTGCCTGGGGTCTAGGTATAGAAACAAGTAACAGAGCATAAGATTTGGCCCTCTAGCAAGGGATAACTCAAGCTATCACCCTAAACATCCAAGATCTGGTAATAATAGTGGACTTAAGGCTCATAATTCAAGCATTAAACCTCCGTAACAAGGTCCAAAACACAAAACTCTAGCACACACTGGAGAAAATCCAACTACTCCTTGGAATCCTAAGAAATTATCAACTATACCATGTCCTTCGGAAGATGAATGCACCAAGAGATGCAGAAGCCAAAAAAGGATCCCTCTCAAGCATTGGAACCCTACAAGTAAATGGAACCATGACCAGCATGGAAATACCGTGAGCTTGGGAAAAAACAACTGGGAGATGACAGGGATGTGAGCTGGCAAGGAATATTGTCACAGATTCAGACAGGGCACAAGGTGAATCCAAGATAATCAGAGACAAGACGGATTTCGGAGATGAGGGAGTTATCCATCATTGGGTCGTTGAAACTCTAGAAAATGCCAAGGATCCAGCAAGGCACCCATGCATTAACCCAGATCATGCGAATCAGTTGAGTGAAGTGAATCTGGATGAAATTGAGGTTATAGGGAGAGGCAGGGAAGGGCCATTTCATCCTTGGAGCAGTCGAAGTTCAGGAATATTGCCATGAAGAGGCGTAGTGACTAGAGGCAGAAGAAACCCACACAGTCTCAGTGACACAGGAGAAGCAGGGAAGGCGATGGAGTCCAGCTCAAGAAGAAAACCTACGATGAAGGAAAGAATGAAATTGCTAGAAGAGGGCCTGCAACGACTCAAACACCTGCTACACAATTAAGATGTTTTTCTCTAGAATTTGGACATTGAAGCAGGAAGGCGACTTGAAGTGATTGAAGTAGACATCACCTCAACTAAAATCGGGTTCTCAAAAGAGATGGAACATCTTTGCAAAAAATTCAAAGACCCAAAACAAGAATTCGAAGACAAAGTCAACAAACTGGAAGAGCAAATGGAACAACTGAACAAAGACTGGAAGCAGGAGCGGGACCTGTCTAAGGAGGGGGGTCCAAGGAACTTTGGCCAATAGTTCATAGGACAGGCATGTGTCTTTTGCAAATAACTCTGCGAGGAAGGAATTTTGTATAGAAGCCTCTGCATATCGCGTTTCTATTATATTTAAAAACCATCACCAGGTAGGAGAGTAGAGCCTCCTGGTCTTGTAACAGTTTAGTCGAGTTTGGCTCATATCATATGTAACAACACCAATGGCTCAACCACTGTTTTCCTATAATAAAGATCCATTATCCATTATTGTTAAAAAAAACAAAAAAAAACAATACTTTTATTGTATGGTTAATGGAACAAGAGAGATTTATGGAGATTTTGGTACTTGACATGTGCAAATGAGACTATTTTTTTGTATATGTTTATTTTATTATTGTATGGATTATGGTCTTATGGATTTTTTCTTTACTGTGCTCAGGATGTTCATATTGCATGGATTTCCTTATGAGTACAACAATAGTGTAACGAGTTGGTGAAACAATTAATTGTATCTTTCTTATTATCATGTCATATCAATCTACTCCTTGTATTTATGAATGAATTATGTGCAAGTGGTATTACATTTTACCATACTCATTCCTGTAGTTTCCTCTTGATCTGGATAGTTTAGGATAAGTTAGATTGCATCTTAGAGTAGCCATAGGCAACATAATTTAGTTTAAGTTCATATTTTAATTCATCTAATAAGCTTTGGTTCTCATATTCATATTTAGACAATATTTAGAATGTAAACAAGACCCACATACTAGTCAAAAACTCCATCCCAAATGAAAACGAGTCTAATAGGGAATTTCCATCCGGAGTTCTCCCTTTCCTTCTTGATAGACTGATTTTGGACTTGTCAACAAGTGTTTTTTAGACTAAAGGTTATTTTATTCATATAATTATGCTTTAGTTACCACATAAATTACTCCTGAAATTTATAATTTACTAGAAACCCAGTTTCCATGGGTCATATGTACAATGGAGTTTGTACTCTACCAAATACAAGCTCCTTAATAGATTATTTCAAGAAGACTTACAACTATTCTCATAAAATAGACCAAGAGACATTAGTTCCAAGTCACATGGGTTAATCTTGGGTGCTTGGGTAGCATGCTTGTTATCCTCCCCACTCAGGTTCAATTCTCGCACAATGACATGTAGGTTCATTGTGATAAGTCTAGAGGGGTAGATGCCTTCAGGTGTGATACCTCGATTCTTGTTAATTCACAATCTATTGGTATATCTGGCTTGCAGAATATTATATATACTCTTGGGTTATAGTGACAGCCAATAAGTTTGATCTTACACCTAACCTAGATCACTCAAACTTTTGTTGATACATAAAAGTAAGTACTTGAAAACAACATATTCTTTTACTACTCTTATTTATCGTTAGCTACCAATAATTAAGAAATTTAAATGGCACAACTCATCCTCATCTAAGATCACATTGAAAAAATGAACTCATCCTCATCTAAGGTCACATTAAAAATTGAATAGAATTAATTTCTAATGAGAAAGTCACATAATGATGAAAGAAACTAGTTTACTAGTTGAGGGTAAATAATAGCTTATAAATTATGTACTATAATGATGGAAGTAGTTTCAATAATTGAGGATAAATAATAGCTTACAAATTATGTATTAATGACCTTTTTCAATAACCCTATGTCAATGAAATTAAAGATCATATTGTGAATATTATCATGACTACTCAATTTGTTTGAAAAAGTTTTACAATTACTCAATTTTTTTTGGATAAGTGTTACAATCAAATTACTAATACAAAAGTCAACATTGAAATTAGTTGTAATAAAGATATCAATATACATTTTCAAAATTTGTTTAAACTTTGATATACTTTTTTTAATTTTTTTTTTTTGGGATAAGTGTTATAGTGAAATTACTAATACAAAAGTCAACATTGAAATTAGTTGTAATAAAGATATCAATATACATTTTCAAAATTTGTTTAAACTTTGATATACTTGTATGATATTTGTTTAATTGAAAAATTATATAAAATAAAGGTGGTGTATAACAATATATTCACTCTTTCTCTAGACTAACTTCATTTACGAGTATAAGCAACTTTACAACAACCCGCCTTGGATCTCTTGAGAAGGATGGAATCACACCATTTGAATATGAATAAGTTGGAGCATTGTCAATTGGCATTGTAAGTTGTATTTAATGAATGAGTAACAAATAGATAATTTATAATTGGAATATATTGTATTTAGATAAAATTTTGAGTACGATTATTTATAATTTGAAAATAATGTATAGATAATATTATTAATAAGTTTATTTGTAAGTGGCTGTAGGTGCGAGGATATTATTAGATATCAAAGGAAAAATAGAAGCAATATTCACCTAGAGCCTAGGAATAACTACAAACAATCAAGTATAGACTTATGTTTTACTTCAAGGCCGTCTCCTTATCACAAAGCAATAAGATATCCAGACTTTGATTTCCATTGGGGATTCAAGTATTTTTATTAACATGATGATCTCAAAATTAAACTTAAGTGGATAACAAGTTTTTCTTGATCATCACCAAAATCAACAAGGTGATTCTTAGTTTGAATGGGATTTCTTTTTTCTAGGTTTTGAGAGAGCTCAATTTGCAAGTGGACTGATTGGATAATGAATCCACAACCCTTAGCAAAGGAACTATTAATGAGGTGATGATTCAACACATTGTCCCCTAATCAACTATGGTTCAGGGAGTTAAGCCACATATCATCCACATTTACTAGCCCATGTGTCATTCCCCCTCATATTAGTTTTCAAGTGCAAGGAAAGGATTAGAAAGGACATGCACCCACCACCTTCACATGCGGGAATTCAATCCTTCTTTGTCTATTGAATCCTTTAGCATGGATTTTTGTGGGAAAGGCGGGATTATGTTTCAACTCATATATCTAGATTATGCAACAAAATCTAGAGTACATGCATGCGTTATGGAATTAAACAAGTAAGATTTCCTTTGTTTTCTTGGTTCTTCTTTTGGAAATTTTCTTAGAAGGTTTCCCTATTTGGATTCTTTTAGAGGATAATTCCCAAAAGGTGTTGGTTTATGGTTTCTATTTGGAGTTGTAACATACCCAACCTTCGACTGAGGAACATTACGTGCATAATACACATTAAATCAAAATATTTTCTGCTAATTAATTTCTTGTAGCTTACCAACTACATATCACACACAGATTTAACCATTTGACTAATACCATGGTTCTAAATGCATCTAAAAACATATATTAAAACATGAATGCAATTGTTTAACAAAACAACAAACACACAACATTTACATAAATCATTTGCACAATGAAATAAACATAATAACACAACACAACACTTATATGTTAATAATTGACCAAATGGATGCATATGAAGGATGAAACTCCCAGCCATAGGCACTTCCTTTCATTTTATCTCAATAGCAGGCCACCCCAAGCTAATCCTATGAGTACACAAGGATATATGACCCTCTTGGTTGTCCACTCTCCACACACAATATCCCTAAAAACTAGGTTCTACTCCCACGACAGTTTCAATCCTCCAACTCTCTTCCCCACCAACTACATAACCCAAGGAATGTACCCCCTTCATTGCTCATATTCCCTCAAGATGTACCATTCATTCATTAGGTCTTCCAATGCACTCAGTTGGCCAATAAATATCATCTGGGGACTTCCAGGAACTCTTAATTGCCCAAGGAGTGCTCACAACAACCTTCACAAGGATCTTGAGCCATTTCCTCAACAAGAGATCACACTACAGGATTGTATCCCAATTTTATAGGCACACATGCCTCTTTCTTAGCAAAAAAAACAAACAAACAATGGGTTCTTCAAGCATACCATGGATGGTACTATTCCTAGTAATATGTTCTCTTCTTGTTGCCCCAAAATCTCCATGTAAAATTGTCCCCTTTTTGCATAAAAAAATATCTTCTTCTCCCTTGCGCGCTTGAATCACACTCTTCTCGAAGATGATTTTACTTCATCCCATGCTCCCCAATAAATATGGGATGTTACCTCTCACACCCACCCTCTTACATGCGTTAAATGATTGGATTTCAGAACACTCAACAACAAATATAAGGTTATACATAATGGTAATAATTTCGGGAATGTGGGTTGGATTAATACCCATGAATAATTCCCCCTTGGACCCCTCTATCTTGTGGAATCATAGCCCCCATCATTTTCATCCCTATTTTATTGCATCTAGTGATTGTTACTTTTATTAATTATTTCAATGTTCATAATATACAATTCAACCCCTGTCTACATTACAATCAATACAGGCTCTTTTCCCCAACACATCGGCTCACAATCCTAATTCACATTTATACAATTACATTATAATTTGCGGAGATTAGAACTAGGGATGTTACATTCCCCTCCCCCTTATTTGTGCACTTTCATTAGTGCACACCACCCTATATTTGTTCATACATATTACAAGACTATGCTCTCTGGCCTTTGATTGATACATAGGTATTTCATCCCAACATCACACATGCTTTCTATCCTAAAACATAAAATATGTAGGCACTCCATTCGTAAATCCATAAATACATAGGTTCTTTGGCCCCAGTAACCATAGATACAGAGATACCCTGGCCCAAAACATATATATACATAAGCACTTCGACCCAAAACACATACATAAACCACCGACATTCTCCTACAACTATCCTGATTTCCACCAGCTGTCTTCCTTTTGACCTGCCCAACCCAAGGAATGTACCCCTTCACTGCTCATAGTCCATCAAGCATCCCATTCATTTATCAAGGTTCACCCAAAGAATGTGCCTCCTTGATTGTCCTCAGTGCATCGGGCTACACCATATATTTATCAGTGTCTCTCTGGCACATGTAGCTAGGAATCTCACTATTGGGATATCAAGGAACTCATTGCTAGGAAGAACTACTAGGAAATAACCAACATCAACCTTGCTGCTAAAGTGAAACTCACTCAAGAGTTCACTCTTCAAGCCTAAAAACTTGGATATTTGATAGTGAAACTCCCACACATGAGTTCACTCTTCATGCCTAAAAACCTGGTTCTTCCACAGTGCAACTCCCACACAAGAGATCACTCTTCAGGCCTGACAACCTGGTTCTTATACAATGAAACTCCCACATAGGATTTCATTATTCATGCATGAAAACTTTTTTCTTTGACAATGCAACTCCCACACAAGATTTCACTCTTCAGTCTTGAAAACCTTGTTCTTATGCAACCCTAACAATTTGCTTATTCTTGTTCTACTCACCCTCAAGACTCAAGTATCCCTTTTATTGTAATACAATTCTTCAGGCGATCCATCATTTTTCAAGGTGTTCTTACATAGACTAATTCCAACTTGCTATTATACTTCCACTATCAATCTGTAACATGTGGAAATCATCTCTTTTGCATCATGTGCATGCAGTCAATATGAGACATCATCACACAATTTTCATTTATAAATTTTCAAACCTTTTTTACACTCGAAACAAAATTTCCTAAGCATGAGTTTCCT
This sequence comes from Picea engelmannii, assembly GCA_009831015.1. Lineage (NCBI taxonomy): Eukaryota > Viridiplantae > Streptophyta > Pinopsida > Pinales > Pinaceae > Picea > Picea engelmannii. The sequence goes on from ML854106.1 coordinate 15,932, forward strand.
ACTAATTGTATTTGGCTCTTGCTGCAGTAGATATCAGTATTCCTTATGGGCTTACATCCTTTCCATATCCAAGATCATTGTTCCTACAATTTTCTTAATTTCCATGCAGCCAAACAAATTGTTAGCATATCATAACAATTTTCAATTATTAATTTCTCGAATCTTTTTTATACAGAAAATTAAAATTTCCCAGGCATGATATTTCTTCTCATTACACTTGGATTTTAGATTTTAACATTGTACAATTAATTACTGCAAACATATTCTTAATAAAAACTGAAAAGGTGTAATGACACACACACACATTACACAAAGATTTTACCCTGGAAACCCAAACCGGGAAAACCAACAACCTATTTAGAGTCACACCTCTAAACTTATATTCATCAAATATCCATTATTTACAATACAATACAACATATAGGATCCCACGACATCCAAAACCCCTAATCCATTAAACTAGATTAGTCAACAACCCTAATTGGTTAATCGAAATTAGAAAACCATTGGTGAAAAACATGTGCTGAAAAACCACCAAAAAATGGACGCAAAAAACACTGAAAGAATTTTTTTCGGGGGCACTTTCTCCAAAACCCCTATGACCCCCCAAGTAGGGGAAAAACCCCCACCCCTCAAACTCCCGAGCACCCGGTTCAACAAAGACACTAGATATAGTCATGCAAATAATATAATACATACCCAACATGGCTCTTGCACCTGTAGATATCACTCTTCCTTACGTGATTACATCATTTCCATATCCAAGACTACTCATCCTACAATTTACTCAACTTTCTTGTAGCCAAAAAATATTTTTAGCACTCATACACATTTTCAATAGTTCATGAAATGATCTCATAATTGTAATTTACCGGCAATTGAATCATTTCCAACCATCATTCACATTAAAAATGGAATTCAACCATTAATCATATTATCTATAATGAAACTATCATTCACTATACATGCATTATCAATATACCACTCTTTTCATAATGCAATCAAACTTTACCAATAAATAAAACCACTGTGCCAATAATCATGGCCACATCTACACAATGCATCCTTGCATTCACTCTAGAATAGCATATGTTCAAGTCACGTATTCCACCATGTGAGTTGGAAGGTATGGCCCATGCCTCAACACATCATCCAAAATCTTCCCCAATTTCTTCCTCGATTATTTGGATACCTTCCTCCTCAACCCATACACAATACTAGGAATATAATTCTCCAAGTGTTCTCTCATGTCGACAAAGAGGTTGCAATCCAAACATTGGTTATATAGGGAAAAACCATTATGGACTTGGATGTCACTATAACCTTTCCATATCCAACCTCAATGTGGCCTCACACATGGCCATGTCTAATGAAATTCATTGCTACCGTAGGAGTATGTCTCATGTTTTGACTTGGTTATGATATCATAACCAACATATGATCCAAGTGGATATCGGTGGCCACCCACCTTTTCCAACTGGCTCAAAACAATTTTCTGGCAATTTTGGCAATTTACTATTTTTAGCAGTTTTAACTTTCGGGGCTATTTTGAGGGCCTAAATGAAGGTTTTTTTAGATCGAGATTCTCAATGATATTTGAAGGCATGATTTATCCCCCAAAATGAATCTCCTTGATGATACCTTTCCAACAGGCTATCATATGCCTAAAACAAAGATCGTATGCAAAAGTTACGACCCTAGGAAGTTGATGTACTAACTTACCCAAACGGGGCCCACATGAATTTTGGTGCTTCATCTCCTAGGGTTAGGTTTTTGGATATCTAGGGTTTTTGGCATTCTGGTTTGTTGTAAAAATACCTTCAGAGCCTCATTGTAATCATCTTCAGGTGAATGTGAGTAGTCGTCACATCTCTTCTTAAAGATAAGCTGCCACCATTCTAGTGAGTCTTTCACTCTGTATTTTTAGAGTCTCTGTACATTTCTTTCATTAATAGAAATCGTGTATTATTGTATCTCTATGTTTATGGTTGCATCTATGATACATTTATGTTGTATTATTGGATATCCGTGATATCTCTATGCATTTATTTATTATATCTTCTCTCTCATTTCGTGCCGAAAATAATCCGAATCAACATAACACAATATGCTACTCAATTTGAGTTTTTCTAACAATGACACATTATTATCCTACAAAATATAATGCATATGTTCTTGTTAGTGCAAGTGTTGAGTACTGTTGGGGCTTAGAAATGTCCTATTCTCATCCACCTTTCCCTTCATCATTCTTCACATTCCATCGCCCCATTAACCTTTCACGATATCATTTCCATAAATATACTTGGGTTTCACCTTATTGTTCTCCACTTTATTCATTTTAGTATTAAAAGTGAATTTGTGATTAAATGTTAGAAAATTGACATGTTTTCATATATATCTCAAATATGTGTGAGCTTTGTAATGTGTAGGAATATGTGAAGGATTAATTCAAAGGACTTCTCAAATACTTCCTCCACCATTTCAATATTTGAGGAGATAATTCAAGCCCATTCCAAGGAGAAGATCACGGAGATTTGGTTGGAATATCTTATCTAAGATATATGAGAGATATGTGTGAGGATTTAAAGGGATTATATTTTGTAATAATGGGAAATAGTTTGAGAGAAAAGTGGATCTGTAATAATGAGATGGTTATCTTATCTTCAAGGCTCTCATGTATAAAAGAGAGCACTCTCTCTTCATGATAATTCAATTAGGATCAATCAGAATTCAATTAGTTGTAAGTAGAGAATTAGAGTAATCATTAATGGTAGTCATTAGGATTCGAAAGAGAAAGGGATTCTTAGCTTTGATTCATGGTTTTGGTTTTCATGCTTTCATTATTATGTTATGAAGAATGATTTGGTTATTTTAATATAAGATTGTTTCATTAGAGTGAGCTCACATATGTTGTTGTGTTATTTAACTCTTCACATGTTGTACTTGCTTTTCCTACATGTAGTTCTCCATTTCTAGATTAATTCCTTCACGCAATTTCTCATTCCTAGATTAATTTCATTTACGCAACTAGATTAATTCAATTTCATTCGTGTGTTAGATTAATGATTCTATTTCAGTCGTGTGTTAAATTAATGATTCAATTTCAGTTGTAGCTTAAACATTAGATTAGATTAGTCCCGCTTCAATCTTGCATATACTTTGCATGTGCTTCGTCAGTTTACAAACCCCGGGTTGACAAATTAGATAGCTGGGTAAATACTACAATGAAATTAATTCAACATTAGTTCGGCCCAATGTAACGACTGTTGTTCCTTTTGTTCCAATTGGTGTTCCTTTTGCAGGTCGTGCCGTTCCTTTAAATAGAACAATTGTCATTCCCTTTACGATTGTTGTTCCTTTATAGGTGTTTCATCTCTGGAGGCTGGGTATTGAAAACGAAAGGTAAGAACCTACGTAGGCGACAAGTAAAATGCTTGTGCCAGCACCTACCTTTGGTTGATGCATAGAGGTTTTTTTTAGGACATCTTTAGAGCCCAACATTTTGGCTCCATTGCCGGGGAAGCATGATGGATTGAGGTATTAGTTTCTTTTTCATTTCAATTCGTGCAACTGTGATTAGACATGATCCTAAATTTGAGGTGACATATGGGTAAGGACATATAGGGTAGTGTAAATTTCAATTCCTGCAAATGTGGTAGTTTAAATTTCTTTTTCATGCAAGTGTGATTAGACATGCTCCTAACTTTGAGGTGACATATGGGTAAGGACATGTAGGGTAGGTTAAATTTCAATTGCTGCAAGATTAGTTTCAATTTCTGCAAGTGTGATCAGACATGTTGGTAAGGGGACATAAAATCTCGTGAGAGCAGACTCCTTATGTTCTCCCTACCAACTAGGTAAAAGTAGTTTCAATTTTCGCAAGATTAGTTTAAATTTTTGCAAGTGTGATCTACATGTGTTGGTTCTAGGGGTCTTAACAACTACTTGAATGGAGACTACTCATGTTCTCCCTGACCAACTATGAGGAACGTTTTAATTTCCGCAACTGTGAAGAGTAATTTTTTTATGTTTTAGTAAGAGTGTTTAAGTTTTTCATTTTTCATTTTGGTGCTGTAAGAATCCTCTTTTAACATGATTTAACAATGAATGTCAGCTTGGAACTACTCACTCAGATCCTAGCAGATGTCGGGATTTCCTCTTCCCATGAAGAAGAGATCTTGACAAGGATCAAACATTCAAATACTCCTCTAGAAACAATTGAAGATCCAAAATCTGAAGACTCTTATGCATCCGACAATGAACAATTGATTGAAAAGGAGATTGAGGAAGATGAAGAGGAGTTACAACATGATTTGAGCAAGGAACAACACACCTATGAAAGCCTGATCGAACGATGGTTTCAGGTGAGTACTAGGTTAGATACATTTAGTTTTCTTTTTATTTTCTTAATTCACAATTTCAACAACTAATTTCACACGTTCATACATATTCCCGACTGTCAATTGTGAAATTGAAAGATAACATATTTTTATTACTGTTGCGTGCATGGCTACATTGGCTATTTGATTACACGTAACTAATTTCACATTTTTAATTAGCGTAGTGTAGGTAGGATTTTATTTTCAAGCTTTTTTAGTTTTGCTAGAATAAGTATGCTCTCCTCCGCGCTTAGTGCGATCGTGAGGATCAGAAAGTAGGATATCTTTAACTTTTCCAGGAATGAATAAATTAATGTTTTGCAAACATACCTAATCTATTTTATCCTTAATTTGCAAATCATTTATATCCATTTGCTAAAAATAAAATCTTGTTCCAATTTGTTTTACATTTTTTCAGTTTTTTTTTTTTTAGAAACAAATATAAAAATAAAACAAATTTTAACTTTATATATATATATATATATGTTGCTCGTCCATATTGTACTTGCAAATAAGAACATTAGCTAAATAGAAAAAAAACCGGTTTGTAAGTTTAGGCAGATAATTCCTTTGAGATTTTACTTGAAATTGTATCATGCTTTCTGATGCTGCTCTTGTTTTAAACCTACTTGTAGAGAGATCTGAAACCTTCTCTTACACGTTTGACTTGCTATAAAAGAATAAACATTATTGCAATTTGCTTCATACAATGCAACAATACAAGGCAGACAACAGGGTTTGGTGATCGATCCTGATGGTTGGCAACAGGATGAGAATATGGAGGCAGAAGTCAGAACTTTTCCAGAAAGGCCCGGTGAACTTGACTGTACATATTACATGAAGAATGGACTTTGTGGTTTTGGCATAAGATGTTGGTTTAGCCCAAATAAAAATTGAGTGAAACGAATCACCAACGATGCAAGAAAGCAGGCTACAAAAGCAAGCAAACTATCAATGGAAACATGCAAAGTAAATGAACCGCTAATGCAATGGAGGCAAGCAAAGTAAGAGCAAGCCAAGCATATATATAAGGATTTGGTTCTAGTTTCAATCACGCATGGGTCGAGCATCCATTATGTGTAGGTAGCTCATGTCTATCCCACCATTCTTCTCCACAATGCTCCTTCCTATGATTGGAGGTTGTTGTGCCTTCAGGACGATTGCACAAATGAATGAGGGGAGCTAGTTTTGTTCCTGTGTGCATACTATATGGGAACAGACAGTGTAAGTATGGTGAAACTTGTAAATTCTGTCATCTACAACTAGTTAGTACATTAGTTCCAGTGCATGGGTCTTCATCTTCATTCAATAATATTCTAGAGCTATTGTGAGGCAAAAGACTTATTTTTTTGGGGGGAAGATTCATTTCTAAAAGCCCAGTCAACTATCTGTTAACACTATCCGAGAGATATGGGGGCGGTTGCTTATTTTTAGTGATGACAAGCTCCAAAAATGAATGAATATCATTAAAACACAATCTCTGTGATATGGCATCCCTTATATATATTTTTTCTAGAGGTTGCAAGACTGGCATTCAAAGATTTTTCTTCCAGACTAAATTTGAGTTGCCACAATATTTTCCATATTAACGATGATTCGAGATATTATTTCAGAAACCGTTAGCATCCACGTCATATCTAATCATGTAGAGAGCCTGATCGAAGCTCGAGCAGTCAACCAGATCGAGATCCCGAGATCAAGTTTATCCGGTTTCAATAAAGAGAAAGATGAACGGGTTTGAGAACAATTCACCATTCATTACAGGAATTGTTTAAAAGCACATGGGATATGAGTCTGCCACGAGGGCACGAGAGTTTTCAACACTGGGTTGATTGGGATCTGATCATAACATCCTCCTATCTAAATCATAATTTAACATGATATGCCTGGGCCTCCTACTGATATTCATGAGCCCTAGCTGATTGAATGTTTGCACTAGTCCTATACAAACAATTATCTGCTCCGATGTTTACCAGAGCATGTATTCTCAATTGTTGTGCGACCTGCTGCAAAACAATGAGGTTCTCAGTTGGGAGCCGTCTTCACTTATGGATTCATTAGAGCCATACAACTCTGCCTCAACATCAGAACATGCATTCTCAATAGAGAGGTGGAGGATCTAACGGTGAGGGAGGCCACGGGGAAGATACTAGTGTACCCAAATCCGTTGAAAGGATATCGTGTTCAACACAGTCTTGGAAAGGAATTATAACTCGCATGTATATATCGATGTCATCGTTACTGGGGAAATGGCTCGGTATATTCCTACTCTAGATTAATACAGTGGTGGCCTGCCCTTCGTATGCACCATGTATACTTCCTCAGAATGCTACTTTGGACTCAATTTGAAGCCTCCCTGCACGCCTTTAGAAGTGTCATACAAACACAACCTATTTTGAGTTCCTTCTTGTTCACTGCAAAGTTCAATCAGAAGCTCAGGAATGCCCAACACTCAATGAGAAAGAGAAAGACGAGTTGCTCAATCTCGTTGACTTGAAAATTAGGCAAGAATACGAACTTGTCATCATGATATATGTAGGTTTGTATCATTACAGAGTTAGGGATGTGCTGAGGGTGACCGATTTCCACAACGCAGCCCGTCAATTCCATTTTGTTTGCAGACAAAATGTCGTACTGAGTATCGACTCAGACAAAATGGATGAAGCAGAGCTTCAAAGTGTTGTGGAGAATTCGGTGAAGCATATTGAGCCTTCCGACTCGAAGCTGATAGAGTATACCAACACATCCACCATACTTGGTCACTACGCGCTATCTTGGGAACTTGGCTTCAACAAAGTTGCACTTACTATTCCTCCCTTTGTTTTTGAAGATTGTTGTCCGCCTGTGGAAGAATCACTAAATTATGTGTATCACCAAGGTAGAGTGTTGGATAAATCCATTGGGCCTCTGGAAAGTAAAGAAGGCAGGCAGATCCGAGGTGTTTTCAATCCCCTAGTTGATTGGGACACGTCTGCATCCAACGACATTTTCTTTGATCTTCGTTAAGATTATCATGGAGGAAAGTTTTCTTTGACTACTATGAGAATGTAGTTATTGTTTCTCGCGCCCTCAAAAAGATCCCAACATACCCCCCAACTTTCTTTCATGTTCTGGTACTCCTACAACATATGTTTGCATGGAATGTTACAACCCACATAAACTTTTCATCAGAAAACAAAGCAATATTTCAAAACTGAGATCACAGTGACCGATTTACAGGATGTCAAAACGAGTACGGAGGGCGAGTAGACGTTTTCGAATTCTATCCAGGCAATTACAATGGCACTTAGTTCATTGTCATGGTTTTCGTTCTTCCTCTTTGATACGGCTTGGATGGGACGAGCATTATATTAGGGGGACCCCAATGCAAAAGGAACAAAAGTTGCTGCTTATCATAAAGAGCATTTGGATTGCATTATTTTTACTTTTCCTTTATTTTCTTTGTTTAAAAATATATATGTATATATATAGAAATTATTTTTGTTTGTTTTATCCTTGAAAAAAACAAAACAAAAAACAAATTGTAATAATAAAAAGAACTTT
>ML854106.1:27700-53109 GCA_009831015.1 Picea engelmannii
TTTTGTTTTTGAAATGGGTGTCTTTTTTTTTTTGTTTTTTTGTTTTTTAAAACCAACTTGCGAAGTTTTTTTTTTTCCAATTTATTAATTTTTTTAATGTAAATTTTAAAAAATAAAAAATAAAAATCTAAACAATGATTTAGGAGCTGATTTTTAGTTGTTTATCAACGATGATACAAATTGTCGAGGGAACACTTTGAATTAAGTTATAATTTCAACTCCAAAAAAAAACTCAATGCTACTGGTAGCATCACTTTTTGATTCGAGGGTAAATTTTAAATTCTTTGTCCTCAATGACATCACAATGACATTAGTTGTCAACGCGATGGGTCTGAATTTTAACCATTGTAAAAAAACGGTGTTACCGGCAGCGTCAATTTTTGATTTAGGGGTAAAAATAACCACTCTAAAAAAACGAGAACTCTCTAGGGTTCTCGTTAAGTTGGTAACTATGTTTCATGTTGTAATAATGAATGTGGATAGATGATCCATGTGGTAAAAGATAGGCTGAGCTCCAACCCACCAAGGCAAAGTGCCTAATATGAAATATGGTAATTTGAAAATCAATGCAAGGGTGCATTGTGTATGAATGTGGCCACAAATATTGACACATTGATTGCATTTTTCAAAGGCTTGGTATGATAAAGTAATGCATGTGTAAGGAATGGCATTTCCTTTTTGAGTAAATGAATGTGATTGTTAGTAAACAATTTTTTGAAAGCCAATGCAAGTGTGCAAGGAAAATATAATGTGCATGAGAAATTAACAGTTTGTTTGGTTGTGTGAAGTTGGAATTGTAGGAAAAAAGAATCTTGGATAGGGTAGTGTTATAATCCCATGAGGAAGACCAATTCCTACCGAGCCAAACTGATATGAGAAGAAAGTATCATACTTGTGAATCTAGTTCTTGTATGGAACATATATGAAAATTGAAATATGCAATGGAAATCTATGGTTAACAGATTTAAAAGAAATTTTTATTGAGAAATTGATGATAATATCTCATAATTGTTGTATGCATGTGGTACAAGTGAGATGAAATATTTGCCATGGAGAGACAGATGATAGTTGTCAAGCTTGGAAAGCATGGAAAGACTACTATAGTGACATGAGAACCTTGTGATAATCCATGATCCCCATAGAATGATGTGTCGTGGTGACATGGGATGGAAGGACACCTCAACAAGAGAAAGTCCGAGGGATTCCTTGACTGTAAGACTCGATGAAGTCTCGGAAATTTTTCTTGTGCGAGAAATCGTTGGCAAGGAAATATGGATCACTTGAGGGAATGTATAGCAAAGAAGAGAATTCCTAATCCTGGACATGGAGGGAGAGTGACCACAACGAAGAGGAGACTTCAACATTTCTTTTAATCTGTTGATTACGATCATGCACACAATGGGTATGTCAAGGAAAACAATGAGCCAAGTTAATGAGACAACCATATGGATGCAGACCCATGAACTCCACAGATAATATTGTGTTGATTTGTGAATATTTCTTCTTAAGTTTGAACAACAATAAATTTTTTATGTATGAGATGGTGATTAATACGCATACAATTTGATGTTTACTGTAAGAATATTTTGAAATGCCAAGGTCCAAGTGAGGACCATACTATGAAGAAAAGGATGATGATGTTGAAGCAGTTGAAAGATAAAGGCATGGAAGGTGTATTGAGAAAGAACATTGAGGACAATGTTCCTTTGAAGGGGGAGGGTATTGTAACACCCCCTCTTTAAACCTTGAGTATATGTAATTAATCACTATTGGTGATTTCCATGCAATGGTATAAAAACAATGTAAATGTATTATTGTTTGATTTAAAATGCCAACCAACTAACTGTGGGGTGAAGCCTTTAAAGTACTGGCCATGATACCACTAGAGGAGAGACTGAGGAAACCTATAGAGGGGGTTCACTATGCCCTAACTAGGTAACCCAAGCTTCTCTGCTAAGGTATGAAATTTGAGAATATTAAGATATTCCCATTAATTCTGATTTCAAGGAAAATTAGTTAATGTGGAAGGGCTAGTGGTTGAGAAACTAACCACCCTCAATGGATACATGTATGGGAAGACCTAGATACGACAACTAAAATGTCATCCAAAGGTACCACAAAGTACCATCCCTACAACAAATATTGACCAAATGGGTTATTTCTGACAAAAGGAGGAGGACAGGTCCATAACCTTCCTATGGGGAGGCGTGCGAGAGAAGGCATGTATGAATAAAAATAATAGAGGGTGTGTGCAAGAGAGAGAAAAAGAGCTCTAAGTTCTGGGTGAAGAGAAGACCTGCAGAGAAGGAAAAAGGGGTGAGCGAAGAACTCCTTAGTGGTAATATGTCCTGGAACGGGGGTATCTTATTGTCGAAGTCACTAAGCAGGTAGAGACTATGGTTGGGTGGAAAGGTGAACACTCACAGTTGGATTGGTTGGTTACATCCTGTAAATAGATAAGTATCTCCACACTCTGTGTAATTGAATTGAAATGTGTGGTTGGATTTATGTAATTGTGTTACAAATGTGCATGCGTGGATAATGATATTGATGCATGTTTAGTTTGTAAATACTTGTGTTTGGATGATTGTAGGATAACGACTATTGTGCATACCTTGCATAGTTAAAAGTGAGTATTGTTTAACTAAACTGATATACATAAAAGGAACTTGATTCTATTGACATAACCATCATTTCAATGGACCTTCTGTGATAAGAGACTAGAAGTTGTGAGTTAATAATTGACAAAAATGTTGAGTCGAATAAGGGGAGTTAACCCTCCTTCACTGTCAAATTAATTTATTGGTAATACTGTGTATGAGAGGCTAGAGGAGGCCAATGACCATATGTTTTCTTTCCCGTCTTGATAAAATGGAAAATTCGTAGGATTTGGGATCTTCATTGGTGTCTTCATAGCCTAAATTGTGAATGCTAATATACTCAAATCCCTGCGAAAACTAGAAAGAATCAACAACCGTTGGATATGATGGTGGACATAGCCTCCACCATTTATCTATATCATGAGAATCTCGTCGGATCTCATGATATCGACGGTTTTTCCTACAGGGGTACATTTGGAAGTCCTGCTACCCGAAGTCCGATATCTGAGGACTAGGGTTCTAGGCCTTGTTACCTAGGCCCGAAAGAGAGTGAGAGAGTGACATCATCATGATGTGTAATACTAATGTGGTAGTCAGAGTGTCACTGGGGTGACACTCGTCAAATCCTGGTTCCCATATGATTAGCATGTTGGCCTTGTTGGGCTTGAACCTTTGTATCATCATCCTAGTTCGTCAACTGTCATATCTATCATCCAAGAGATCTCAACTATAGATCTTCGTAAAATCTTAGGAGTGAGGGTAGCATCCCGGGATACTGACACAACGGGCTCAAGAAGAATATTAAGCCCAAATTCTTGGGAAGTCTCGATACGCCTCTATTAAGGGAACATGGTTCTAGCCCCCGTTTCCAAATCTTTAATTGTAAAGCATAAGCCTAAGAGAGAGAGAGAGAGAGTGTGTGATGTCATGTGTGATGTGTTACACCATCCTAGAGGACAGGAGGTCAAGGGATCGACACTTGGCAGCATTTGATTAGTCGGTGGAACAACCTCAGGGACAAACTAGGTGTGGAGGCCCCATATTAACCCCCTAAATCCCAAGTCATAGGATCTTGAAGTTGGGAGATCTTGGTTGTAGATACTAGTGGAGAAATGCCAATCATACCTTGGACCACGGGGAGTTTTAAGTCACAGGAGATAGAGAAAGTGTCGTGTTTTGAGATCCACTTCGACGAGAACTGTCGATCTGTTGATCGACGCTATAAATCTCCACTGGTCGGTCCCTTAAGTTGCTACCACACCGGAGATGTGAGAGGATCCTTGACAACCATCAAATCTAGGCATGAGAGATCTCAGACGTAGATGTTGTAGACCGGTGAATCTAAGAATCAACACAGTAATCTTTCCTTTAATCATGGGATTAATCTAATTAACCATCTCGTAATCCCAGATGTTGGGCTTCAAAATTTTAGTGGTTGTAGTTCATCGATAAAGTCCCAATGTCCACTACCTGGTGGTGACGTTTCACACCATCAATGGCACCATGTGTCATGACATAAGTGTTCCATGTGTCACGTAGATTTGGTATATTTGGATGATGGTCCATGTGGAAGATGAGTTCCACATGTCAGTGGTATGGGTTCCACATGTCATGCCAGGTGTCATGATAGGGCCACATGCCCCAAGATGCCAATTATATCTCGGATCTCTACTATCAAGGGGTTTTGAGGAGTAGGATTTAACAATAGGCCGATACCTAATGCCCGATAGATCCGAGGTGACATTGGATGACATCAATCAACAAATAAAGAATGAACTTGTGTCAAAATCCTATTGGGTGAACTTCGGGTACAATGATGATGTGTACACCACATCAGCCCATGTGGGAGATCCACATGTCATGTGGTGATCATGCAATGTGTCAATCCAAAATCGGTGTAATGGGAAGGTGGTCCACGGGGAAATGAGTACCATGTGTAATAAGGTGATGGTGGCCACATGTCATGCCATGGATAAGATAGGTGGAAATATAGGATAGGGTTGCGTGTGCAAAGAACCATCTCATTCTAGATCGAGCGTTTTGGGCTGTGCAAATAGTGAAAAGGGTCGACCTTCCGGTGGCCGAGGTCCCGTGGTCCCAATGACCGGTGGATGGGTGGCAAGTACCACACCAACAACCACATCTGTGCCAAGGGGTGACATGTTCTGACACTTTAGTGCCACGTCAGATTGCATAGGTGATGTGGGTTCCATGTGGCACTAGGGAGGCACTTCACCATTAAAGGTCCAAAAACTTCAAAGGGCCATAACTTTGGATCTAGAGCTTTGTTTTGAGAAAACTTATAGTTATTAGAAATCTCTTGGCAAGACGAAGATGATGGTGTTCCCTTTAAATGGATTCGAAGAGGCTCAGAAAAATTGAATATTTAATACCCCATCCCTTAAAAGGGTACTTAGGGGGTTGGGTGTGTTACATTCTTGTTGACACATGAAATGGAGGCATATTGATGGAAACATGCCCAACCAATTGTCTACTGTGGAGATGCTCTAGGTCACCCCAAGTCTCCTAATGCACCCAAGTTCTTCACCTTGTTGAAACCTAGAACTACTCCCCTTCACAATTACTTCCGTGATCACCCTCTGTATTTGCTTATGTGATCACTTCTTTAGTTACATCTGCAACAAGTCATGCAACGATCTCGCATTCAACTACCTTTTCCCAAGTGCTCTATTCATCAACGAACTCTATGCTTTTTCTCTCCAAGGTGTTGACGACATGTACGACACTAACTTCCATCATGAATCAAACCAACCAAGTCTACCTCTGGAATGAAGTTTGCGACAAGTTCTACAATGAACTCTGTGATGATTTTTGTGGTAACCCACCCTATCCAAGTGCTTCATTTCACCACAAATTCTTCTCTTGATTTGCACAAGGTGTGCACCAAGACCAACCTCTCCATCACACCATCAATCGAACCTCTGTCATAAGTTTGATGCAAAGTCTGTGATGAAAAAGTTCATTGCATTGAACCGTTCACCAAGTATCCAAACATTCTCGTTGAACTTCCTTCGCAAAAAAATACCTTCAAAGTTTTCTTTGATACCATCTATCGTCGAGATAGTGGTGAAGAGCTCCTCAACCCTTCTACAAAATCTGAAACGAATCATCTCTGATACCATCTATCACATCCCCACAGTGTGCCTTGTGATCGTACACCTCTTGAGGGCATGCGACACTACAACATTTCTCACTTGTCTACTTGGAAACACTTAGGATACTTCATTCAGACTACACCTCTTCACCTAGAGCATACCCATAGTTCATTTTAGGTTACTGACGAGTCACACTCCTACTCTAGTGAAACTATTGTATACTTAGACATTCATTAACGAATTTAACACTTAGTCACATTTAAGCATACATCCATGAGAAGCCAAGAGAACTTTGAAACAAATGAAAGGAAAACATATATATAGTGTGGGAGGCATGAACCATGCCTAACACTTGACTAAGTCATTGTTATTTCAAAAAATTTACAACGTGAGAACTGTCGGCTCAGTTTACAACAGGGTGGAGTCAAACAACTCACCTCACCTCACCTCACCGAGACACTCATACACATATTGTCACCGAGACTCTCCATTGAAACTGTCTCTACAACCACTTTTGGTGTACCTTATACATGCCACCAATTACATACTTGTTGTCTATTTGTTTCCATAGACTTTGTCTCTCTGTTTCGATAGACTTAATAGATCTTAGTGTTTCCTCATACATGCCTCCAATAGACCTTTGTTTCCAGACTTAGCCAAAATATTCCCAATAGAAGTTCACCAAACTCTATCCATCAAATGCTCCTCATGGAAACACAAGTCCTCCCATGTGGAGTGACTTGGCTCATTGAGGGAGTTGTTTCCCTTCATTTTTCTTAGAACTGTAGAGCTATCTTCCTCTCCTTGTCTTTCTAAAACTTTTCTTCCTTGGTTGTGTGCCCTTGTTCTCTTATAGGTTCTCCAAAGGTCACCATCATGAAACATCGCATCCTTTGGGGTTGTTGCACCCCTTCTTGAACCAATGTCCAAATGAATTGTCGTGCCCCTTCACGGACCTAGTTGCCCAAACTAACCCATGTGCTCATCAATATTCATGCCCCTTGGGACCGACAAACCCCTCATATCATTGCGCCCCATCTATTGAACCAACTTGTCCTCTTGGGTGCACTCACCCCTGAGGTGAGTCGGGTCGACTCTCCTAAGTGCACCCCCAATGCCTTAGTCGATTCATCCATTTATGGATTTCCGAATTATTTCCCTCATCTCTTCATCAAATCATCCATCGTTTGAGTTGCATCGCAAGGCATCTTGGGTGGAGTCACACCTTGGCATGTCATGCATACAAGGAACCCAAACTCTTCCCTATATGAAGAGGTTCGTCTCCTCATTCACACCGAGCATCATGCCCGCTCGATTTCGACTATGGTGGAAGTGTGTGCACCCAAACTAAGCTCTCGAGGCCTTACATAACCTAATATAGATTAGTTAAAAAACACATTTTATTTTGAATCTTTAATAAGTTTATGTGATCAATGTCAAAAACTTTTACGCAAGCACATCTAATAATAATAATAATATAAACTGACAAAAAATATATTCTAACATAATATTTCACATAACTTAAATATATTCATGTCTTTTTATGAGATGATTTTAAATTTTTTTAATGTTTATTTGAGTAGTGTATACTCTCAAAGCGCAGATTAATGAGGTTTTGGTATCCAAATTTTAAATTGATGAGGTTTTGGTTAGAAATTCTAACTTTTGGAAATTGTGAAAAGATGCTTTTTGGACTAAAGGTTATTTTATTCATATAACATATGATACAAAGATTATCCAGCATATCATCCCAATGAAACCTCAAACTAAGCCCTTCCAACAAAATTTGAGGAAAATGAACCCTAGCCTGGAACCTCAAGTAAAGCTAGAATTAAACAAATTATTAGCAGCAAGGATAATATTCCCAGTCAAACACACTCTATGGATTGCCAGTATAGTGCTTGTAAGGAAGAAAAATGGGGACATGAGGCTTTGTGTTGATTTTAGAAACTTGAATAAGGATTTAGAGAAGGATAATTATTTTGTGCCACCCATGGAGGAAATATTACAATGTGTTTATGGTTCTAAAATGCTTTCATTACTAGATGGATTTTTTGGTTATAACCGGGTTTTAGTTTCCCATGGTGATCGATTTAAAAATGAATTCAGAACAAAATGGGGAAATTATGCCTATAGGAAACTGTTATTTGGACTAATCAATGCAGGAGCAACTTTCCATATAGCCATGGACATAGATTTCAGAGGAATAATTGGTGATTGCATGGTTGTATACCTAGATGATGTGACGGTATTCTCTACAGATAGGAAGGATCATATAACTCATTTAAGGAGGATATTCAATAGATGTAGAAGGTATGGAATCTCATTGAACCCAAAGATTTTCTTTTTTTTTAGTTCATGAAGGAATACTCTTAGGATTCATTGTATAGAAAAAAGGCATGATGATCGAGCTTGAGAGAATGAAATCCATCTCGAAAATACCTCCTCCTCATAATAAGAAATATGTGCAGTCATTTCTTGGCAAGATTAATTTCATAAGGAGATTTTTCCCAAGCTTTGTTGAAACTATCAATCCCCTACAAGAAATGATAAAGAAAGACGCAGAGTTTAAATGGGGTTCCAAGGAAAATGATGCTTTTGAAAAAATCAAAGCAGAGATAGCACATGCTTCGGCCTTGATGATCCCTAACTTCAATAAATATTTTATCCTTTATACATTTTCTTCTGATATTACATTCACAGTTTTCCTAACAACTAATAATAAAGAAGGAAATGAATATCCAATTGCCTTTATGAGTTCAAGATTGCAAGGAGCAGAGTTAGACTATCCCGAGGTAGATAAACAAGCTTATGGAGTTTACAAAGTTGTTAAACACTTTAGACCATACTTGGTAAAATCTAAAACCAAGGTAATAGTGCCTTACCATGTTGTAAGAAATATGTTGGTACAGAAATACCTGGGGGAGAAAAGAGACAATTGGATAATATCCTTACAAGAATATGACCTAGATATCAACATACTAAAATTATCAAGGGCCAAGGATTATGCAAATTGGACGCTGAATCGATAGACGACAAAGAAAGTGAAGATTAAATTTATCAAGATCAAAGCTTATTTGAGAATGAAACTTGCTATATCCTTGTTAACACTAACCAATGGTATTATGAAATGAATTACTATTTAACCCATGGATTGACACCACATTACATGGAACAAAATAATAAGAGGGATCTCAGGCTTAATTTGTCTCAATACCAGCTCATCCAAGGTGAATTATTCATGAAAAACTACGAGGGTGTTCTGTTAATATGCCTTGAGAAATAGGATGTTGATAAAGTCCTAGCTGAGCTACATGATGGTCCTGTTGGAGGTCACTTTGGGGGAGATACTACAACACATAAAATCTTGAGAGCTGGCTCATATCAAATCCATGTAAAGATTGGGTCTTGAACTTTCAGACTTAAGACATTGGAGAGAGACATGGAGGATCTCCTTGTCAATGGACAAATTCTTAAAAGATACTTCTCCTGATCACCTTGGGTGATGTAGCCATGTACATATTAGGTTTATCTGTCTCTTTTTATTTTTCTCTTTTTATGTTGTTTTGAATAACCCCCCCTTTTTTTAGTTTTTCTTTTTATCTGATTTCCTGATTTAGTCTTTTTCTTTATTCTAAATAAAGTCTTTGTTTATCATCCTAAATTATTTATGAAAAGTTCTAATAGAAAATGGATATTGTATATCAAAGTTTAAATTAGTCCCTGTGTGGGTATCTTTTGATATACATGGTAGTGATATAATTGTCTTGCATCTTTCTATGTTAGTTTAAGAAAAGTAAATGGTTATACAGAAAATATGTAACACACTCTATTATGTTCCAAGGTAAAACCCTTGGATTATGAATCTAAATATTTTTAGTCTTGGTGGAAGATTGTCTATAAATGTGTGATTACTCTCACACAAAGTCCCCTAAATATGTAAAATTTAAAAGGAGGAAATGGATGTTGATGTCTTTTGCATAATTTCTATGCCACAACCCCCAACTCATATAAATAAAATCATACATCAGTATCTTCTTAGAATGGACCCATGTGGATGAATTGTTAGCTGAGACTAGCATATCAAAGAAACTCGTGTATCACCCTCCTTCCTGAAATACCCCTTGTTACAAAAGAAATACATAAATTACAAATATTAAAGGGTGAATGATAAATCCGAAGCATGAGGAAGTTGAAAGCACTGTTAATAGTGTGGAAAGCGCAAACAAACGCGTCAAGAATATGGATGCTTGCTAGCAGTGGGGCCATGCTTCAATGATATCGAGGAAACTTCGCTGAGGCTATGGAAACTTGTTGGAAGTGAAGAAATTCCGGGAAAAGAGAGATGAGGAAAACACTTCAATCTATAAACAATCAGGGATACTCCTTTGTGGTGTCTCATTCTTCTAAAATATCTATGTATGAAATAACTCAATGAAAAAATACCTTACTTTTCACAAGAATTATTCAAAGGATCATATGGTCTATTTCATTTTTACCACTGCTTCAGTAAAGGCTTAATTATGTGGGATCCATTGTGCATACATTTTTGTATTTTCCAGACATGAAAAGGACAACACAAAATAATCTAAGGGGATATATTGAATCAGAAATAATCGATTCTTCTCAGTAAGTCACCATTTGTTGTTCCCCCACAACTACCCACTAAAATTATCTTATTCAATATAATTTTAATGGGTACTCCCCCATAAACAAAATTCAATATACTATGCCACTACATTATTGATTTGATACTAATATGGGAAACTACCATTTTGCTAAGACAATCTATACCACAACCTTTTTTATATGCATTTGGAATTTTGAGCCTATCTACTTGTTTATTGATTCACACTCATTCGAAAGGATCAAAATCAATTGTTTTGCCTGACAACCATGGGGTAATTCTTCAATAATATTACATACTTAAGCATCACAGGACAGTTTGTCCATATGAGAGAAATTATTTGGGATAAAATATAAGGCTTCGCTACTTAACATCCTGATAGAACCTTTCTAATAGCCACATCAGAAAGGGTTTTGTTGGGATTGTTTCTATCAAAACACTCTTTCATGTGCATAAAACATAACTCCGACTAAACTCATTTCGACAACCTTTTCCTTCCAACTTCGAACTTCCACAATAAATATCTAAGTGGTCATGTTAGCTTGTGTGTCAACTGATTATTAGTCGAAAAATCTTGTTTGAGTATTTTGAGTCTAACACATATGTGGGTCCCTTACGGGATGACCCTAACATGTCGAAGATGTTGATTGGTTTCCCAAAAGTGTTCTTTATGCAGTCCCAAACCTTCTCGCAAACAAAATATTGTGGATTAGCATGTTTATCAAGGGAGGGATATTCCTCGATATTGTTCCCATCGGAGCGTTGAAATAAGGATAACTACCATCTCCAATGACTAAGTTCTCTGACCTTCCTATCAGAGTTGTTATGGTACTTTTACCCTCCGATAGGAAATGTTTCGATAGTTCACGATATAATGAGATAACTTAATCACAATCTCAACACACTTCTCGATGAAAATGAGAATATTCTTTGATACCTTCCCATTGGAGTGAAAATGGATCACAGAAATTGATTCCCCTACGATGATGGTAGCTTTGAAAACACTCTAAAAATTTTCCAAGTCCGACTGTTAGTTATTGTGTCACCCATACATGGATTTAGGCAATCTATACCTCCAAATTGCATTAATAGTGAAGTGATGTTTGACCTATAAATTGGTTGTTGTGCACAGAGCATTAACTACACGAGTTAGGGTAATTTCCTATTCACATAATAGACTCAAAACCCTATTTAACTCATTATTTACCTCCATGAGTTTGTTAAAACACTTTTCTCTGCATAATTCTGTCGTGAGCAAATTGTAATATTCATTTCCATTCAGAGAACAACAAGTATGCTACTATTTTATTTTTCTGTGTTATTATAATATTATATTAGTTAGATGGACTTATGCTTTTTTATGTTGATCGAAGGACATAATAAATACACCATGATGCATTTAAATGCTTGGAAATCAAGGAATATCATATTTCCTTCTCTAACTCCCGCACATGAAACTTTAGCTAATCTAGGGGATGTCTTGGTGAAAGACACTACTCATCACATCGGAGAAGACTATTGTCCAAGGTATGATGAAATATACAAAATTTTCAACATAGGAGATTTCTCCTCGAAATATGAGAGCCTCAAAGTATATCAGAATACACATAAAAGTGGTATTCACCATGTAGTTTCTCATCCAACATTGTTCCCCTACAATGATGCATCTCAATGGTGTTTCAAACAATTCAACCTAACATAGCCATAATCATGAGAAAACCCGAGAGACAGATAGCGTCCCTAAGAAATGTTGATATTGTTATTAGATACCACCTTCCATAACCTATGGTCTCCCTCAATGATTCATTTATGAAGGGATTCACCAAAAATAACAAAGACTTTGTCGAGTTGATGGAATATTGGTGGTTAGATGAAGAAAGAAAATTCAAGCAAGGGAAAAGATAAATTCCCACCTATGAGTTTAAAAGACCATACATGATGTTGATTGCTATGTTGAGTAGACTATATGGGGAAGAGAAGAGTACATATTTCCATATGGAGTGGCAACCCATGGCATACATAATTGTAAATATAGGACAAGTCTTTAACTAGGAAAAGATATTAACTTTCGATATTTTCCACAACATGAAGAATTTTCCAGGTATGAAGAAACCTTTCTTTTACATGTTTTTGTATCTTATCAAGGCCATTTTTTCATCCATGCAATTTCCTGTTTTCAGGTGGAGTCGTGATCAATAATAACATCCCAACATATTTAGTGTTCTAAACTCTGGAACATAAACTACAAAAAATGTTTCTATGATATATGTGATTTCTTTCTTACTCCCCTCCATACTATTATTTTTGGATTTCCTAGATGTAGAATATTAGGTGAAGTCATGGTTGGGATGAAATATGTAGTATATTGGTATTTAGGTAAATACTATACTTACATCAGAGTGTATGGAAATACTGGGGCCCCACACTTCCTTCCATGTTATGTCCCTGACAACTTGATAATCAAAGAAATTGCTTTCCAAACCATGGGAACTGGTATAACCTTTCTTCTTTTGGGAAGTAGTAAGAAACTTTGGCCTACTTTCCCTGTAAATATAGGAAGTTATAGTTTATTGAATGGTCCACATGCCATAAAAGAGGCATAATCCCTACATGAAATATTTTTTTTCCTTGGAGAAGCAAGAGGGAATGATCCACATGACCTGGCAGTGAATCATATCAAGTCTACAGGTCTCACTTATTCTAATATACATGAAGTTAGTTTTGCAGAAGAGGTATTAAAAGGATTCATGTTATTTGAAGAAGTATTACAAAGGCTACCTGATGATGTGGCCAGGAAAAAACTACAAATGGAACAAGAAGAAAAGAAGAAGATATTAGAGGAACAATTCCAACTACTGCTTAAAGAAGACCAGAAGAAGTTACAAGCCAAGGAACAAGAAAAGATAATAAAATTAGATGAGATAGATCAAAAGTGAATAAATGTAGTGGAATAATATAAGATAAATCAAGTGAAAAAGGGAAAAAATAACCAGGAAGACACCAAGGGGAAACTGAAAAGCTAAGCCCAAGAAGGCCTCCAAATTTGGTGAGAAAAAGAAGAAGGAAGAAACACTTAAAAGGATTGTTGATGAAAGGAGAAAAAACAAGGAAGATGAGATAAAATCCCAGCAATATGCTCTTCAAAAAAATAAAGTTGACGAAGAAGAAAATAGATTAGCAACAGAAGGAGAGGCACATGAAAGAGATGAAGAGGAGAAGAAAATTCTGGCAGTTGAAACTAAAGAAAAAAGGAAAGTAGACGAGGAATTAGAATGGAATAGGAAAAAAAAAAATGAGACTCAAAACATCCCATCAAATCCTAATGTGTGCATAATAAACATTCCTCCCCAGGAATGTACCCCCCTCATGGCCATTCCTGGTAAGTTAACCTTCTCCTGACAAGTAATAATTTTAGAGGATGTTGTAGTTGTTGTAGGAGAATACTACTACAGTCATAAAACCAAAGGAATTGAGAAGAGATCACATAAAAGGAAAAGGGGAGATACTACTGGAAGCCAATTATCCACAAATATATTCATTGAATGAGAGTGAGGGCTAGATACAAAGGAGAATGTTATACAAGTTGCTTCTATACTTCATGCATTTGTAGGAGAAAATGCAATGTTTGTTTATGAAGTCACTACAACATTGGACACTACACAAGCTAAAATTGTTGAGATTGAAAACAATCTTAGTACACAACAAGATGATCTCTTTGTTGGGTTTCTCAAAGCAGTTGATGTGGCAGAGAAACTCCATAAGAAAGAAATGGAGAAGTTTATGCAAGATAAAAAATATGAAATCACTTTGGATTTTGAAAGGGTAATCAGGGTTGCAGAGAACCTTCACACATAGGAGTTGCATAAGGAATTACAAACTCAAAAGGAGGAAATGACTGTAGAGCTTGAAAAGAAGGCACACATAAACCAAAATCTACACACTAAAGAGATGGAAGCAATCAAACAAAGATACTAAGAAGAAATAGAACAAATTAAGACCAAGCATTCTTGGGAGTTGGCCAATTTGTAGATAGAAGAAGCTGAGACCAACAAGTTTGTTGAGAAAAAAGAATACAAAATTTTGGGATTAGAATATGACAGATAAAAACTCAAGAAATTCTTGGACGAAAACAAATTAACCTCTCTTGCTTTGGAAGTGACAAGAGTAGAATCCATGAACCTAAATGAAAAGTTGAAGTTGGAGAAAAAGAAGTGTCTCTACATATTGAATGGTATACAAAGAAACAAAGATGACCAAATGAGGTTGGAATGCCAAATTGATGAAATAAAAGATAGGTACCAAAATGCTAATAATTCTTTTGATAGAATCATAGATTGACAAGGTGTATACAAAGACCACATGAGACCCAACCAATATATTCCAACAAGAAAAATCTAAAAAGTCAAGTCTTTTTTGACACATGGAAACCCCACTACAAGAAATCCAAACAATTCAAGAGGTAGCTACCAAGGACTGTAAAAGATTGTGGAACAATTCCGATGATCTACTCGAAGAATTCAGAATGAAAGTCATGCCTCCCATCGATGATGCAACACCAACTAAATTAAGGATAACTGAAGTAGAGGAACATAGGGAAATCAATTAGGCGATTATATAACAACTTACAGAGGTAAATCAAGAAATTATTGATGAATACTTATTGAAACCCACAAAATTAATCACAATGACTGAGAATTTCATCAAGAGAATGATACATGAATTAAGGTTAAAAGTCTCCACCAAGATTTGTGACAAAGAATTACACCTGGATAAGATGCAATTCAGTAAGATAGAAGAAACTATGAAAGAACATGCACTTTGGAAGGAATACCAGGATCAGATGACATCACAAAGGATAGCGTGATCATGATGATTTTATAACTGATATGTTTTTTTTTGTCCAGTATCTTGTTTTTCATCTGAATGGGAATACAAAAGGACAACTCCTAACTATCCCTTGACAGAAAGAAGTTTCAGAATGTAAAAGGTACCTCTTACTTTATAAAAGAGGAGACTACAATTAGAGAAGGGATTTTGATCTATATTGTATAATAACAATAATTTTACTAGTTTGCTCCCCCTGGATAGCCCCACTAGTGAACGACCGAGCAACTAAGTTTTTTCAAGCTTCCAGAGGGCTTCAACAAGGCTGTCCCCTTTCTCCGCTTCTTTATGCCATCCAAGCCTCAGTTCTCATCTTCGAATTAGATTATGGCTAGACTCATAACAACCTTCTTGGCCTAAGGATAGCCCTAGGGGTAAAAGATATCAATCATGTCCAATTTGTGGATGACACACTGCTGATGGGAGGAGCAAGTATGCAGACAGCAAAGAAATTTAAAAAGGAGTTGGACGTTTACACAAAAATCTATGGAAGTGAAATAAGCCTGCCTAAAAGCATGATCTATGGTTGGAACATCTCGTTGAGGGAAATGTTGGAGATATCAAGAGTTCTGGGAATGGAAGGATGCACCACTTGGGACGCATTTAAATACTTGGGAGTTCCAATTTTCAAATACAAGCCAAAGGATTCTCAATGGGCCCTGCTGATAGACAAGTTAAAAAACATAATAAACTCCTGGGGAGAAAACTGGCTAAACCTGGTGGGTAAAGTGGTCCTCATCAAAGCAGTTCTAGCAAACATTCTGATCTACCAAATCTCCTTGTTACTGGCCCCGTTCACCATGATTCAGAAAATCGAGGCACTATTCAAGAGATTCCTCTAGGAAGGCGGGAAGCAGAAAGGGAGAAAAATGCATCTAATAAGTTGGGAAAAAGTAACTAAGCCATTTTTAGAAGGAGGTCTCCAATTTAAAAACATCCATACCCAAAACTTATCTTTAGGAGAAAATATTCTTTGGAACCTTATCACTGGGTATTCCTCCTAGAGAAAAAGAGCGCTCTGGAAGAAGTACTTTCGAGGCCCAAGGAAAAAATGCCTTGATCGCCCAACATCGATGGAGAAATGATCCCCTAGTTTCTCTTTGTGCCAGAAGGCTCTGAAGCACTTTAGACCTCATCTCACCTGGATACCAGGAAATGGTAAGGAAATCAATGTTTTGGAAGACTCAATCATGGGAGATCCACCACTAAGCTCGAAGGAGGGTCTTGACCGGCTAAAAGAGTGGATGAGAACTCAGAATTTGAACAGTATGTGGGACATCTCAATTTGGAAAAATGATGAGAACAAAACTTGGTTAAGGTGGGAAACTGCTAACAAACCCCCAGAGCTTGAAGAGGAATGGACCACTCTAAAGTATTGTTTGCAAGGGAAATCCCCCCTAAAATAAAGGAAAAAAGACAAGAGAGGATGGGGAGCACTCTTTGGAGTCTGCACTACAGCAGTAGGGTATAAACACACAACAATAGTCCATCATGTCCCGCCAGACCCAACAATTTGGAAATCCATCTGGACTCCCAAGTCCATTCCAAAGATAGATATGTTTGATTGGACCATGGCACATAGAGGTATCTTAATTGGCTAAAATCTAAGAAGAAGAGGATGGGAAGGCCCTTACAAATGTCCTCTTTTCTCTCAAGAGAAGGAAAACACAAACCATCTGCTCCTAAGTTGCGCATACTCCAAGGAGGTATGGCAGTTGGTCCTTGGACTGCAGCCAGGAACACTCATTTTACCTCAAGAGGCCACCACATTGCTCCAAAACTAGAGTTCCCTCTGCCCCTTTCAGACAACCAAAAAGGGCCAAATCTCCAACCTATGGAGAACTCTCCCAAAATTTATTCTTTGGAAGATTTGGCTAGAACGAAACAACAAATTATTCTGGGAGACCAAAAGTATCCCAACTCAAGTAGCATAAAATCTAAAGGCCTATTTTGGTGAGAGTGCCCCCTAATCATGCAAAGAAAAGAACTCAAGACATTTAGAGCTGGAAGAGGAACATTGGATTGAATGCTTTAAACTCCGAGATCAACAGTAGCAAATAGGAAACAATTCACTTTAGGAAGCCTCGAAAATTTAGAAGGAAGAGCAGGATTTCTAGGAATGGAAAAGAAAGGAAAATAAACACATTTTGTTTTTTGACGAGGCCTCCAAAGGAAACCCAGAATTGGCAGGCGGAGGAGGGGTCCTTGTAATCCCCACCAACCACCCATAACTCACCTTTGCCTGGGGTCTAGGTATAGAAACAAGTAACAGAGCATAAGATTTGGCCCTCTAGCAAGGGATAACTCAAGCTATCACCCTAAACATCCAAGATCTGGTAATAATAGTGGACTTAAGGCTCATAATTCAAGCATTAAACCTCCGTAACAAGGTCCAAAACACAAAACTCTAGCACACACTGGAGAAAATCCAACTACTCCTTGGAATCCTAAGAAATTATCAACTATACCATGTCCTTCGGAAGATGAATGCACCAAGAGATGCAGAAGCCAAAAAAGGATCCCTCTCAAGCATTGGAACCCTACAAGTAAATGGAACCATGACCAGCATGGAAATACCGTGAGCTTGGGAAAAAACAACTGGGAGATGACAGGGATGTGAGCTGGCAAGGAATATTGTCACAGATTCAGACAGGGCACAAGGTGAATCCAAGATAATCAGAGACAAGACGGATTTCGGAGATGAGGGAGTTATCCATCATTGGGTCGTTGAAACTCTAGAAAATGCCAAGGATCCAGCAAGGCACCCATGCATTAACCCAGATCATGCGAATCAGTTGAGTGAAGTGAATCTGGATGAAATTGAGGTTATAGGGAGAGGCAGGGAAGGGCCATTTCATCCTTGGAGCAGTCGAAGTTCAGGAATATTGCCATGAAGAGGCGTAGTGACTAGAGGCAGAAGAAACCCACACAGTCTCAGTGACACAGGAGAAGCAGGGAAGGCGATGGAGTCCAGCTCAAGAAGAAAACCTACGATGAAGGAAAGAATGAAATTGCTAGAAGAGGGCCTGCAACGACTCAAACACCTGCTACACAATTAAGATGTTTTTCTCTAGAATTTGGACATTGAAGCAGGAAGGCGACTTGAAGTGATTGAAGTAGACATCACCTCAACTAAAATCGGGTTCTCAAAAGAGATGGAACATCTTTGCAAAAAATTCAAAGACCCAAAACAAGAATTCGAAGACAAAGTCAACAAACTGGAAGAGCAAATGGAACAACTGAACAAAGACTGGAAGCAGGAGCGGGACCTGTCTAAGGAGGGGGGTCCAAGGAACTTTGGCCAATAGTTCATAGGACAGGCATGTGTCTTTTGCAAATAACTCTGCGAGGAAGGAATTTTGTATAGAAGCCTCTGCATATCGCGTTTCTATTATATTTAAAAACCATCACCAGGTAGGAGAGTAGAGCCTCCTGGTCTTGTAACAGTTTAGTCGAGTTTGGCTCATATCATATGTAACAACACCAATGGCTCAACCACTGTTTTCCTATAATAAAGATCCATTATCCATTATTGTTAAAAAAAACAAAAAAAAACAATACTTTTATTGTATGGTTAATGGAACAAGAGAGATTTATGGAGATTTTGGTACTTGACATGTGCAAATGAGACTATTTTTTTGTATATGTTTATTTTATTATTGTATGGATTATGGTCTTATGGATTTTTTCTTTACTGTGCTCAGGATGTTCATATTGCATGGATTTCCTTATGAGTACAACAATAGTGTAACGAGTTGGTGAAACAATTAATTGTATCTTTCTTATTATCATGTCATATCAATCTACTCCTTGTATTTATGAATGAATTATGTGCAAGTGGTATTACATTTTACCATACTCATTCCTGTAGTTTCCTCTTGATCTGGATAGTTTAGGATAAGTTAGATTGCATCTTAGAGTAGCCATAGGCAACATAATTTAGTTTAAGTTCATATTTTAATTCATCTAATAAGCTTTGGTTCTCATATTCATATTTAGACAATATTTAGAATGTAAACAAGACCCACATACTAGTCAAAAACTCCATCCCAAATGAAAACGAGTCTAATAGGGAATTTCCATCCGGAGTTCTCCCTTTCCTTCTTGATAGACTGATTTTGGACTTGTCAACAAGTGTTTTTTAGACTAAAGGTTATTTTATTCATATAATTATGCTTTAGTTACCACATAAATTACTCCTGAAATTTATAATTTACTAGAAACCCAGTTTCCATGGGTCATATGTACAATGGAGTTTGTACTCTACCAAATACAAGCTCCTTAATAGATTATTTCAAGAAGACTTACAACTATTCTCATAAAATAGACCAAGAGACATTAGTTCCAAGTCACATGGGTTAATCTTGGGTGCTTGGGTAGCATGCTTGTTATCCTCCCCACTCAGGTTCAATTCTCGCACAATGACATGTAGGTTCATTGTGATAAGTCTAGAGGGGTAGATGCCTTCAGGTGTGATACCTCGATTCTTGTTAATTCACAATCTATTGGTATATCTGGCTTGCAGAATATTATATATACTCTTGGGTTATAGTGACAGCCAATAAGTTTGATCTTACACCTAACCTAGATCACTCAAACTTTTGTTGATACATAAAAGTAAGTACTTGAAAACAACATATTCTTTTACTACTCTTATTTATCGTTAGCTACCAATAATTAAGAAATTTAAATGGCACAACTCATCCTCATCTAAGATCACATTGAAAAAATGAACTCATCCTCATCTAAGGTCACATTAAAAATTGAATAGAATTAATTTCTAATGAGAAAGTCACATAATGATGAAAGAAACTAGTTTACTAGTTGAGGGTAAATAATAGCTTATAAATTATGTACTATAATGATGGAAGTAGTTTCAATAATTGAGGATAAATAATAGCTTACAAATTATGTATTAATGACCTTTTTCAATAACCCTATGTCAATGAAATTAAAGATCATATTGTGAATATTATCATGACTACTCAATTTGTTTGAAAAAGTTTTACAATTACTCAATTTTTTTTGGATAAGTGTTACAATCAAATTACTAATACAAAAGTCAACATTGAAATTAGTTGTAATAAAGATATCAATATACATTTTCAAAATTTGTTTAAACTTTGATATACTTTTTTTAATTTTTTTTTTTTGGGATAAGTGTTATAGTGAAATTACTAATACAAAAGTCAACATTGAAATTAGTTGTAATAAAGATATCAATATACATTTTCAAAATTTGTTTAAACTTTGATATACTTGTATGATATTTGTTTAATTGAAAAATTATATAAAATAAAGGTGGTGTATAACAATATATTCACTCTTTCTCTAGACTAACTTCATTTACGAGTATAAGCAACTTTACAACAACCCGCCTTGGATCTCTTGAGAAGGATGGAATCACACCATTTGAATATGAATAAGTTGGAGCATTGTCAATTGGCATTGTAAGTTGTATTTAATGAATGAGTAACAAATAGATAATTTATAATTGGAATATATTGTATTTAGATAAAATTTTGAGTACGATTATTTATAATTTGAAAATAATGTATAGATAATATTATTAATAAGTTTATTTGTAAGTGGCTGTAGGTGCGAGGATATTATTAGATATCAAAGGAAAAATAGAAGCAATATTCACCTAGAGCCTAGGAATAACTACAAACAATCAAGTATAGACTTATGTTTTACTTCAAGGCCGTCTCCTTATCACAAAGCAATAAGATATCCAGACTTTGATTTCCATTGGGGATTCAAGTATTTTTATTAACATGATGATCTCAAAATTAAACTTAAGTGGATAACAAGTTTTTCTTGATCATCACCAAAATCAACAAGGTGATTCTTAGTTTGAATGGGATTTCTTTTTTCTAGGTTTTGAGAGAGCTCAATTTGCAAGTGGACTGATTGGATAATGAATCCACAACCCTTAGCAAAGGAACTATTAATGAGGTGATGATTCAACACATTGTCCCCTAATCAACTATGGTTCAGGGAGTTAAGCCACATATCATCCACATTTACTAGCCCATGTGTCATTCCCCCTCATATTAGTTTTCAAGTGCAAGGAAAGGATTAGAAAGGACATGCACCCACCACCTTCACATGCGGGAATTCAATCCTTCTTTGTCTATTGAATCCTTTAGCATGGATTTTTGTGGGAAAGGCGGGATTATGTTTCAACTCATATATCTAGATTATGCAACAAAATCTAGAGTACATGCATGCGTTATGGAATTAAACAAGTAAGATTTCCTTTGTTTTCTTGGTTCTTCTTTTGGAAATTTTCTTAGAAGGTTTCCCTATTTGGATTCTTTTAGAGGATAATTCCCAAAAGGTGTTGGTTTATGGTTTCTATTTGGAGTTGTAACATACCCAACCTTCGACTGAGGAACATTACGTGCATAATACACATTAAATCAAAATATTTTCTGCTAATTAATTTCTTGTAGCTTACCAACTACATATCACACACAGATTTAACCATTTGACTAATACCATGGTTCTAAATGCATCTAAAAACATATATTAAAACATGAATGCAATTGTTTAACAAAACAACAAACACACAACATTTACATAAATCATTTGCACAATGAAATAAACATAATAACACAACACAACACTTATATGTTAATAATTGACCAAATGGATGCATATGAAGGATGAAACTCCCAGCCATAGGCACTTCCTTTCATTTTATCTCAATAGCAGGCCACCCCAAGCTAATCCTATGAGTACACAAGGATATATGACCCTCTTGGTTGTCCACTCTCCACACACAATA
This sequence comes from Picea engelmannii, assembly GCA_009831015.1. Classification (NCBI taxonomy): domain Eukaryota; kingdom Viridiplantae; phylum Streptophyta; class Pinopsida; order Pinales; family Pinaceae; genus Picea; species Picea engelmannii. The sequence continues at coordinate 49,721 of ML854106.1, forward strand.
TCCCTAAAAACTAGGTTCTACTCCCACGACAGTTTCAATCCTCCAACTCTCTTCCCCACCAACTACATAACCCAAGGAATGTACCCCCTTCATTGCTCATATTCCCTCAAGATGTACCATTCATTCATTAGGTCTTCCAATGCACTCAGTTGGCCAATAAATATCATCTGGGGACTTCCAGGAACTCTTAATTGCCCAAGGAGTGCTCACAACAACCTTCACAAGGATCTTGAGCCATTTCCTCAACAAGAGATCACACTACAGGATTGTATCCCAATTTTATAGGCACACATGCCTCTTTCTTAGCAAAAAAAACAAACAAACAATGGGTTCTTCAAGCATACCATGGATGGTACTATTCCTAGTAATATGTTCTCTTCTTGTTGCCCCAAAATCTCCATGTAAAATTGTCCCCTTTTTGCATAAAAAAATATCTTCTTCTCCCTTGCGCGCTTGAATCACACTCTTCTCGAAGATGATTTTACTTCATCCCATGCTCCCCAATAAATATGGGATGTTACCTCTCACACCCACCCTCTTACATGCGTTAAATGATTGGATTTCAGAACACTCAACAACAAATATAAGGTTATACATAATGGTAATAATTTCGGGAATGTGGGTTGGATTAATACCCATGAATAATTCCCCCTTGGACCCCTCTATCTTGTGGAATCATAGCCCCCATCATTTTCATCCCTATTTTATTGCATCTAGTGATTGTTACTTTTATTAATTATTTCAATGTTCATAATATACAATTCAACCCCTGTCTACATTACAATCAATACAGGCTCTTTTCCCCAACACATCGGCTCACAATCCTAATTCACATTTATACAATTACATTATAATTTGCGGAGATTAGAACTAGGGATGTTACATTCCCCTCCCCCTTATTTGTGCACTTTCATTAGTGCACACCACCCTATATTTGTTCATACATATTACAAGACTATGCTCTCTGGCCTTTGATTGATACATAGGTATTTCATCCCAACATCACACATGCTTTCTATCCTAAAACATAAAATATGTAGGCACTCCATTCGTAAATCCATAAATACATAGGTTCTTTGGCCCCAGTAACCATAGATACAGAGATACCCTGGCCCAAAACATATATATACATAAGCACTTCGACCCAAAACACATACATAAACCACCGACATTCTCCTACAACTATCCTGATTTCCACCAGCTGTCTTCCTTTTGACCTGCCCAACCCAAGGAATGTACCCCTTCACTGCTCATAGTCCATCAAGCATCCCATTCATTTATCAAGGTTCACCCAAAGAATGTGCCTCCTTGATTGTCCTCAGTGCATCGGGCTACACCATATATTTATCAGTGTCTCTCTGGCACATGTAGCTAGGAATCTCACTATTGGGATATCAAGGAACTCATTGCTAGGAAGAACTACTAGGAAATAACCAACATCAACCTTGCTGCTAAAGTGAAACTCACTCAAGAGTTCACTCTTCAAGCCTAAAAACTTGGATATTTGATAGTGAAACTCCCACACATGAGTTCACTCTTCATGCCTAAAAACCTGGTTCTTCCACAGTGCAACTCCCACACAAGAGATCACTCTTCAGGCCTGACAACCTGGTTCTTATACAATGAAACTCCCACATAGGATTTCATTATTCATGCATGAAAACTTTTTTCTTTGACAATGCAACTCCCACACAAGATTTCACTCTTCAGTCTTGAAAACCTTGTTCTTATGCAACCCTAACAATTTGCTTATTCTTGTTCTACTCACCCTCAAGACTCAAGTATCCCTTTTATTGTAATACAATTCTTCAGGCGATCCATCATTTTTCAAGGTGTTCTTACATAGACTAATTCCAACTTGCTATTATACTTCCACTATCAATCTGTAACATGTGGAAATCATCTCTTTTGCATCATGTGCATGCAGTCAATATGAGACATCATCACACAATTTTCATTTATAAATTTTCAAACCTTTTTTACACTCGAAACAAAATTTCCTAAGCATGAGTTTCCTACTAATTGTATTTGGCTCTTGCTGCAGTAGATATCAGTATTCCTTATGGGCTTACATCCTTTCCATATCCAAGATCATTGTTCCTACAATTTTCTTAATTTCCATGCAGCCAAACAAATTGTTAGCATATCATAACAATTTTCAATTATTAATTTCTCGAATCTTTTTTATACAGAAAATTAAAATTTCCCAGGCATGATATTTCTTCTCATTACACTTGGATTTTAGATTTTAACATTGTACAATTAATTACTGCAAACATATTCTTAATAAAAACTGAAAAGGTGTAATGACACACACACACATTACACAAAGATTTTACCCTGGAAACCCAAACCGGGAAAACCAACAACCTATTTAGAGTCACACCTCTAAACTTATATTCATCAAATATCCATTATTTACAATACAATACAACATATAGGATCCCACGACATCCAAAACCCCTAATCCATTAAACTAGATTAGTCAACAACCCTAATTGGTTAATCGAAATTAGAAAACCATTGGTGAAAAACATGTGCTGAAAAACCACCAAAAAATGGACGCAAAAAACACTGAAAGAATTTTTTTCGGGGGCACTTTCTCCAAAACCCCTATGACCCCCCAAGTAGGGGAAAAACCCCCACCCCTCAAACTCCCGAGCACCCGGTTCAACAAAGACACTAGATATAGTCATGCAAATAATATAATACATACCCAACATGGCTCTTGCACCTGTAGATATCACTCTTCCTTACGTGATTACATCATTTCCATATCCAAGACTACTCATCCTACAATTTACTCAACTTTCTTGTAGCCAAAAAATATTTTTAGCACTCATACACATTTTCAATAGTTCATGAAATGATCTCATAATTGTAATTTACCGGCAATTGAATCATTTCCAACCATCATTCACATTAAAAATGGAATTCAACCATTAATCATATTATCTATAATGAAACTATCATTCACTATACATGCATTATCAATATACCACTCTTTTCATAATGCAATCAAACTTTACCAATAAATAAAACCACTGTGCCAATAATCATGGCCACATCTACACAATGCATCCTTGCATTCACTCTAGAATAGCATATGTTCAAGTCACGTATTCCACCATGTGAGTTGGAAGGTATGGCCCATGCCTCAACACATCATCCAAAATCTTCCCCAATTTCTTCCTCGATTATTTGGATACCTTCCTCCTCAACCCATACACAATACTAGGAATATAATTCTCCAAGTGTTCTCTCATGTCGACAAAGAGGTTGCAATCCAAACATTGGTTATATAGGGAAAAACCATTATGGACTTGGATGTCACTATAACCTTTCCATATCCAACCTCAATGTGGCCTCACACATGGCCATGTCTAATG
>WSFP011383784.1:0-29154 GCA_009831015.1 Picea engelmannii
ATATGAGTTCTGTCTTTATGAAAGAATATTTATTTAGATTTATCAACAACTTTTGCTGCAACCTCCTCATCACTAATGTCAAGTGCCTTAATTGATCTTCTTCAATTTTACTGAAGACTAGGATATCATCCAAATACACAATTACAAACTTACCTATGAAGTATTTGAGTACTTCAATCATTAGACTCATGAATGTGCTTGGGGAATTTGTTAAGACAAATGGCATAACAAGACACTCATACAATCCTTCATTCATCTTGAATGTTGTCTTCCATTCATCTACCTCTCTCATCCTTATCTGATGATAGCCAGGCTTCAAGTCTATCTTGGAAAAATAATTTTCTCCATTCAAGAAATCCATCAAATCATCCATTCCGGGTAAAGGGAATCTATACCTGATGGTAATGTTATTGATGGATCTATAATTTTTGCACATTATCCAACCTCCATCCTTCTTTGGACTCAACAAAGTTCGCACTGTGCATGGACTCAAACTTTCTCTGAGAAAACCCTTATCCAACAGCTCTCGGACTTGATTCTTAACCTCTTTATTTTCTTGAGGTGTCAACCTATATGCTACTTTGTTTGGAAAACTTGCTCCTGGAATAAGGTCAATGTGATGATTGATACTCCTAAAGGGTGGTAAAGAACGAGGTAACTCATCCACCACAACATCAACAAAATTATCCAACAGTTCCTGAATCTCTACAAGCATATCATGCACATAAGTACTTGTAAGGATGACTTTGGGCTTTCTCACCATAAAAAACTGTATCTCTTGTTCCTTCTTGACTTCATTCAAGAGTTCCTTCCCACACATGAGAAGTATGATTGGGATAGCTTCTTCCTTCACTTTCTTATCCTCCATTGGAAACAACATATGTGTACGACCATTCTTCTCAAGGGTGTATGTATTTTTTCTCCCATCATGTATGGCATTTCTGTCAAATTGCCATGGTATTCCCAACATAACATGACAAACTTCCATGGGTATTACATCACACATACTTTCCTCTCTATAACCTCCTATCTTAAATTCAACATCGCACTGTTGACTTACCGTGACTTGGTTTCCCTTCTGCAGCCACGACACCTTGTACGGGTTTGGATGTGCAGTTGTTTCCAACTCCAACTTTTCCACCATTTCTATGGATTCCAAATTATTAGTGCTCTCACTTTCTATGATTACTTTGCATACCCTATCCTTGGTCTTGCAAGCAGTTATGAACAAACTGTTTCTTTGAACTGGCTCTTTTGCTTCCTTCTTTGGTTTTAAGAGAAATTTCCTCATCATGAGGGATTTCCCATCTTCCCCTGCTTCTACCTCAACATTTCTTCTTTGAGCTTCGGAAATGTGAGCTTCTCCATCTCCTTCTTTCTTCTTCCTCTCAGGACATTCCCAAGACATATTCCCTGTCTTTCCACATGCATAACATTTCACTTCTCCTCCTCTTCCTCTTCCTCTTCCTTGAGAAAAAGAGTTTCTACCAACATATTGTCCCCCTCGAGAACTTCCTCCTCTTTCTGTATGACTGTGATACTTTCCAGCTTCAGGTTTTGGTTTCTGGAACTTCTCTTAGACAATTCCTTTTCCTATGTTTGGACTCTTTCCTCTATTTCGCTGGCTTTGTTTCCTGGCCAACTTCTCCTATGCTTTTAGTGCTGCCTGATAAGCATCTTCCACCATTCTCATTGTCATCATACTGATTTCGTCTTGGATTTCATACCTCAGGCCATTAATATGCCTGGCAACCTTTTCCTCATATCTCTCTTGATGTCCTACTATGATGTTCAATCTGTAAAACTCCTCAGTGTACTCCTTCACTGATAAGCCTTTCTGTCTCAAGTTCTACAACCTCTTGAATAGATTGATCTAATAGTATTTGTGTATGAACTTAGCTTTTAATTTAGCTACCATCCTATCCCAATTTTTTGTTTTTTGCTTACCTTTGTGTCTTCTGTTAGCTTGCAATTCATCCCACCATAGCACTGCATGTCCCTTCAGTCCGGTAAAAACATGCTTGAACTTCTTTTCATCCTTGATTTATTCATAATCAAAGTACTTGTCTAAGGCCCTTATCCAATTCAACATCTCCTCAACATCCAAGTTGCCTTCATACATTGGGTCTTTCATTTTTGCTCCGGCTCCCATTTTTACAACCGCTTTCAACAAGCGTTCCTATGCAACGTCTTCTCCTACAACTCCTTCAAGTTCCATTTCTACACTCTCAGATTTATTGATGTCACCAACATCAGGTTCTCTTGTTTGCGCTGTCTCCATGGCATCCAATCTCACACAGAGTTTCCTCATTTCCTGTTCCATAGTTGGATTTTCTATAGGTCTCTCTGTGTGTCTTCTGGGTGGTATGATTCTGAATTTTCTTCACACAGATCTTAAATCGGGCTCTGATATCACTTGATGTAGACCCCACCCTCTCCCAGGGTTTGTGCGACCTCTCAATCTAGGATAGTTCTAGTCAGGAGCTGAAATTAGCTCACGAGCTCCCTCCGAGACCAAAATTTTAATACACAAGTCCTTAACCCACTTCCCGAATGCAATTTCACTTTTTCGGGAGTCCCTGAGCACTGACAGAGCCTTATCGGAGACCGAGGGCCAAAATTTCAATCCTTGAAATTTTCAGGACTTTGGGACTTTCTACCCTTCTTATCTCCGAATGCACAACCCGCGAACTGTCGAACAATAACCAAAAATATCAATGACTCTCAACAAATATCGAGATTGACAGCTCAAAATCTGCTATTTCAGGCTTCAACGGTTTTTGACCGCATCCAACACACACAACACTCACAAAAGTGCCAATCGTCGAAAAGGGGAAAATCCGACAGCTCCTATTCCACCACCATATCAATGATTCTATGCATTTTTTTCACTTCGAGCTTCGACGATTTCTCCACAACGCTTTTTCACAAATCTCCCAGATCACCGAATCAGTGAATATGCCCAAGTATTAAATCGATGATCCTCAATCTCCGACATATGGACGATTCAAATCTCTTCTCTTCAGGCTTCAATGATTTCTTTTGGTTGTGCACACGACACAACCTTTTGTATCTCATGACGCTGAAACACTGAAAGGTATCTTCTTCCTCCACGTGTCCCCTTCCTGATAGATGACTAGTATGCTTTTGGGACTTCACGAGTTTTCTTCCTGTTTTCACGATGACGAAAATTCGCCGAAGTGTTGCATCCCTACATTATGAGATATGTCACCACGTGTCCTCCTCCAACGAATGGTAGGGATTGACTCCATCCTTCGGGCCTTCACGAGTCCTCACAATGATGCACTCTGTTTCCTCTGGAGTGATAGACCTTCAGAATTCCAGATCTGCTGCCGCGTGTCCTTCCTCTAATCAACGGTCCAGATCAACTCTGGAATTCGAGACTCTAGAGAGATCGAACTGCTCTTCCCTCTATTCTCCTAGAGTTTCTATCCGCTAGATATACTGATATGATGATGCATTCTTCGACGATGGACGACCCTGATGAACTCCGGGGCTTCAGGACTTCAGGGGTCCTCCACTTTGGAATCACCACTTCTAACTTCCTCCGGAGTGCTAGTCCACTAGAGTATACAATCTGCTGACACGTTTCCTCAAGTATTGGACGACCACGATTAGCTCCGGGCTTCGAGACTTCAGGGGTCCCGACTTCTCCACACTCAAAAACTCCCGAATGCGCAAAGTCTGAAGGACCCCACCGATTAAATGTCACACAACTCCTCTGGATCCAACGACTGTCATATCTCTTGCAAAATCCTGAATGGATCTCAACCATTGATTTACACTCTTCGATAACTCCTCTGCAATCCACACACAACTTCTGCCAAGCACGTGAATTCTTAACAACTTACAGGGTTAAACCCTGCACTGCTTCTCCAGATCTAAGGGTGATGAAAGATCCTGGATTCTCCTGAACATATCTCAACCATTTGATCCTTGAAACTAACAGATATTCTCCTCCTTAAGGATTCTGATTGCTATCCTTCCTGAGATTTGTTCCTTGAGGTATTTCAAACCTCTGGTGCACTCCTTGCAACCTTTGACTTCTAAGAAGTTTTTGGACTTAGATATTTTTCTGAAAAACCTCCCTTACGCACTCCTTCCGCTCATCTCCTCTAAGAATTCTTCAACACTTAAACAAAGTGTTTCCCCGACGCACTCTTGCATGCTTATCCTATGAAATCTACTCTCCATTGATCAACTATGCACTCCTTTCACTTCAAATGTAAATTCACATTATCTCTTTTGAGCTTCTGAGTCTATCTCGAATCGACGTACACACTCCTTGCACCAAGAATCTTATAAGAGAACCGTTTGAAACTTATAGAAACATCAAAGGATTCCACACTTAACCATGAAAAGAATACTCATGCATATAAGACACATAAACAAATAAAACACAAGAAGAAATATCACATACATTCAATGGATTCAATAATAGAGAACACCATACATTTGGAATCAAATCTCTCTATTTGTATTCCTTCAATTAAGTATGTACATGAGTTCATACAACTCTCTGCAATTCACCATAAGCTTCAACAACTCTCTCAACAACAACAACAATAACATTCAACAGCCTCATTTGGGAATATAAAACATATATTTATACATGGAGAGGCTTCTCAAGCCTTCCCTCCAGACTACCTTAGTGCTATCCTATCACAGTTAATACATTCATCTACTAAGGACTATTTCATTGAATGGAAATTGCACTAAAATATGAGTCGATACTCAATATCTATACAAACTTATTTGATAATTGAGGTGATTACAACTTCGACGGCCTTAAGTGATGGCTGAAGCCATAAAACATTTAAAAGATTTAAATTTCAATCATTTCAAAACAGAATGACGTGCCCTCCTTGGAATTCAAAAACAATTTAAAATATGCGCGCTGGGTGCTGAGTTGTCGTCCACTTGGACTCTTTAACTACTGATGGCGATGCTCCTGCATCAAAAGTAATTTGTAATGTTTTGACTGAATATGGAAATTGGTATTAAACATGAATTAATACATGGATTTTGATCATTAAAAAAAAGGAAATAACGCTTGGAGTGTGACAGGAAAATATTTTGAGATGAATTCGAATGAGGACATAACTGTTGTGTGACATTTCACAACTATGTTTTCGAAATGGATACTTTATGGAATGAGATATAGACCGATTTTATTGAAAACTATGGTTGTGTGGTGACTATAATCCTATTGGTTGGAATTGTAAGGATTTAATGATAATGGAGATAATTGTAGTCTAAGCATGTCCATTGTGTTTTCCTCGTCATACTTAACATTTTCCATTCATTACAATCCCTTCCATCAACCAAAATACCTATTTCATCCCCATGCTTAGATTATAATTGAAAGAAATGTTTCATGGTAGAATTACATAAGTTGAAAATGAGTGTTTAGTTGGTTTGATCTCTGCTCCGTTTCATATTAAAAGACGCTGATGTGATGGAACTAGTCATGGTAAATGAACAATCCATATTGCACTTCCCGATCATACTTACCATTTTCCACTAATTACAAGCGTGATCATGAAATCCCAAGAGCCCTATAAATCCATGTTCTAAGTAATTACTAGTTCTAGAATGTGGAATGCATACTGATTTCTTGCACATGTATTGTTATGTATATAGAGTTAGGTATAAATTATTATTTTACAAAATTTTAGATGACTGATTAGTCGTGCTCTGGTTCTGATATTTGTGAATGTGTGTTAGAATGAGATTTTTTAGTAGGGGCAGTCATAGCAGGAGGAGTAATAACAAAGGCAGAGGATTGGGTCCTTGGAAAAGGGGAAACAAAAGATTAAGGTTCTCTATACATTTTGATGCAGATTCAGAAGAATTTAATCAATTGTTACAAACATGGTTCCTCAACTTGGCTGGCCAACAAGCTTACAAAGCCACACATATTCCTAAGAATCCATGCCCAAATATTGGTGTACCAGTTCCAAATAATAATTACAATCCTTTAGTTGTGCCAGAACGAGATGGTTGGTAATATAATTTTCATCCTCCTCCGATACACTCACAAGGATGGAAAAATATTGATAACCTATAACAACCTCCCTTTCATGCTTGGCCCATTGGTTCACTGTCACCACCTCCTCCTCCACATCGGAACTTGCAGCCTCAATCCCAAGCCTCGCATTCCCATCATAAGGAAAAAATCACTGACCTTGAAGAAAACCTCGAGGAAGAGAAAGTAGCAACAGCCAGGTCAAAATCATCACAAGAATCTTCCAATTCAATCACTTCCCATATGCAAGAGAATGATCAGAAATCTGCTAAGGAAGATTCATCAATTGGAAAAAATGGAAAGGCTGAGAGTAGTCATAGCAAGAGAGGGGCAACCTCTCACAGTAAATATGGTTTCTCATAATTTATTTGGCACCTATATATGGACTTTTTTGCACTTTTGTTTGGACAACATATCATTTTTGGACAACTCATGTTTATTTTGACAACTCATATTTGCTAGCACTGTTTTGAACAAACTTATATTTTACATGCTTCATGTTTGAATAAATTATGAAATAGATAAATTTTGGCAAATTGCATGATTGCCACATGGAGTGACAAGGGGATCTTATGATTATTTCATTTTGTATATAATAATGAAATGAATTGTATGACATGGTGAGATTGATATGTCATGTATTGAAGGTGGAAGATATGAGGATGGAATGGTTTATTTATTCATTAAAGAGAATTAGGGGGTACCCACTTATTAGCTTTATTAATACCCTTATCATATTATTATTATTATTATTTATTAACTTACTTAACAACTCTCCTATTAACTGACTAATTGTTAGTTAACAAATTAACTAGAAGTGGTTGAGTAATTCAACTACCTTGGAGATATTAAAAGGAGGTAAGCTGGACGAAGTGAAAAGGGGGGAACACATTTCTTTGATAAGGTCTGATGTTACTTCCAAGTGAGATTTCATTACTACTTCATTCATATTTGATTTCTAAGCTAAGATACTTCTTGTGATAGCAGGGTCTGTTGAAGGTGACAAAAATCTAGGACCAAGGATCATTGAATTTTGATATGCTTCTAGGTTGATTGTTTGTTTGATAGTTTTCATATTTCTTTTGTTTTCTGGATTAATTTGTCAGTGATAAATAGGATTCTTGTGCAGAGTCATAACATAGTGCAAGCTGTTGCTGTTGTCTTATCATTCTTTGTCTGATTTGAAGGCACCAATGGCCTATGTGTGTGCTACCTTAGGCTGCCAAACTTTCATCTGGTATATACTTTGAAAGTATCTGAAGTGTATCGGTTGTTACATAATGAATGAATAAAATCATTGATGGTTTTGCAACTTTATTGGTCTTTCTTATTTCTATTGGATTTTGTAATTTTGCTTCTTGTTTAAATTATTATCTAAAAAAAACAGACTTCTTTATTTTAGTTTGCATTTGATAAATTATAAAAAAACAATAGTTGGTCTTTAGTTAATAACTTGAAGGTTAATTGAAATTGCAATAAGGATATTAGCCAAACACGATTTGAAAAAATGTTGTGAGGAGGACTTCCATTTCTTTTACTCAACAATTTCTTTGGTGAGCATACTGGGGATGAAGGATTCCATTTTCATTTCACTGGTTTTTCTTTTTTGTACACTTGTAAATTTATTGTTTATATTTACTTCTTTAATTTCTATTTGTTGTATTTTTATAGCCTGTATACTTTTTTTTTCAGATTCTTCTCTTCACTCATGACTGTGCCTACTCAAAGACATCCCAACCTAGGTAACAATCTAGAGGATCAAACCAATATTACCCTTACCTTGTATAACCTCATTCTTGAGATTGCCAATAGTCAGGATGAACTGAATCATTCTTGGGAAGTTGTTTATGAAGAGGATCAAATTAGGAAACAATGGGATGCTCGTTAGAGGATGATTAGAAGCCATCCTTGTCATTAATTTCCTAACATGACCAACTAACACTGACTTTAGCACATCTTATGTCCTCTTCCTCCCGTATATCTTGATGAATACGAGGTCAATCACCTGAATTTACTTTGATTTCTGAAGTAGGAAGAAGAAAAGTTGTTCTCCAAGGACCACAACCTAAGATTCTTTGGTCTTTGTCTGATTCGTCTAGTTCCTCATCCTCTCTGCTTCCTTACGTCTTCAAAATGTTGGGCACTAGTAGTGGAGCATGAAGTAGTGGTTCTGGAGGTGGCACCAATAGTTCATCTTCCTCATAAAATTCTTCTTCGACTTCGATCAAGAGTATCTATAGCCATGTTGTTCCCCTTCAATCTCCACAAATCCGACCAAGGTCATTAGGAAATATGGATCATTTAAATTTGAGGAATATGCTACTACTACTCCGTGGCATGTTTCTTCTCCCTTGAATCTTACGCCCATATCCAATCCTTTGCCAAAGTTCAAAGATCATTTGCCTAAAATTTTGGGAAACAACACTATTTCCACATAAGAGCATTTGATTGCTTTTTCGAATTCCTATCATAATATCGATGCGAATGATAATGATACCTGTATGTGTTTATTTGTGAATTCTATAGGAGAAAAAAAAGCGTGTTGGTTTATTTTTCTCCTATATACTGTTTGAGTTTATTGACCTAGGGTTCATGTATGTTTGGGTTTCCAACAAAGCCTCTAAAACTATTGGCCCTCATTGTAAACCAGAAGGAAACACAACACACAGAATGCGTTGCACAGTCTCACCCGAGATAACTTTAACTGGTGGCTGTAAGAATCATGTGTTTACAACCTAGGATTGAGTGTGAGATATGAGGATTGTATATTGAACCATTATTATAACTTGTAAACGCAGTGTACTATCATTAATGAATAATAAAGAAATATAACAACTCATTCATTAAGCATAACAATAACCACTGAAGACAACAAAGATATGGATGCATTCATCACATAACAAAGATGTTACCGTGGTTCACCCCCTCCTGGGCTATATCCACAAAGATTTGGTTCTCATCTCTTTTATTATAGTATTTCTGCCTCTATAGCGCCACGTGCTTTACAATCCTTCATAGTTGGGTAAGATCTATATGAGGCAGACTAGATTGCACCAGGATCCTCAACCTACGATCTAACCCTCAAGATCTACCCTCCTTCATCTTCTATAGCTCAACATCTTACACAAAATAGATCATACAACAAAATATTACATATCGCATCAACTCATACATAACTCAAAAAACCAACAACCCTCTATGATACCTTGGTATCTATATTTATATGTTTCTATCTCTTTAGCCATTACAATACATTACCAAAACCCTAACCATACCATCGTTAGGTCTTCTTCTACATGCACACGTGCTATTCTTCCTTCCAGCCATCACTTTCCTTGTGCACGCTTTCTTTCCCAAAATCGCCTTGCTTTTCCACTTTGGCTTGCCTCCAAAAGGAACCTAACACTGACATGTGGCTCATCTCGAGACACCTAACACAATTCTTCAATCTCCTTGGTGATGACCTGAAACTTCTCTTTGAGCTCGACTGCCTGTGTTTGCGCCTGTGCAGTCTTCTCCTTGACTGTGTCCACTATATGGACTGCAATTTTGTCCCTAATCAGTTCTGCGCATTCTACCCAGGTCTGCGCTATCTGTGTCTTGGATTCCTCTACCTATGCCAGGACTTTTTCTACCTGCTCTTGGACTGGTTCCATTTGAGCCCGACACTCCTTCTTCGTTTTCTCATTGGTTAGTTCTTCCTACAGTTTCTTCATGTCCAATGCCCCTTTGACACGCTCCATGATTGACATTGTCTTTTGCCTCTGCTTGAGGTCCTGGATAGCTGTGATTATCATTTCTTCCTCCTTATACCACTTCTGAACTTTTCAATCATCCTCTAGCTTTTCCCACAGCTGCGCTACATTTTCGAGCAAGTCAACTGCTGTGCTAACCTGTCGCTCTACCTCTTGCAGATGTTCTACTGCTTCCTGCTTCCTTTCCTCCTTTACTGCTGGCGGAGTAGTGGGTGTGAGCTTCTCTCGGAGATTCTCGATCTCCATCTGGTATTGATCAATTTCCTGCGCAATCTGATCAATATTTTCTTCTGCTATGATTTCATCCACCTCCGCGGTCTTTGGAATCCTCTTGTATGTTCCTATGAATTTCTGCTCCGATCTATTCTTGTGCTCCCTTTCTTCTTGGGTCTCGAACTTAGCCTGCTCACATAATATTTCCAACATGTCCCGATTCTATGTTTCCTGCTACAACTCAGCTAAGTCTTTGTGCGCTTGAGACTATACCTCATGTTTTATGCTAACTTGAAACTTGTGTAGAGCCTTGGATGGCATTCGTGTGAACACTAGTTGGATTTGAATTAAGTATTTCAGGGGTGTCTGCCCCATGATCTGATCCATGTGAAACATATTGGGTGTGATGTGGAATGTTGTGTTCGACTGCAGTATTCTATGGACTGGATCTCGCTCTCCTTCTTCCAGTCTTTCCTTTGTCTGCGGTGCTAATGGCTCTGTTCCCCTGTTGTTACTTGTTGTCTGCACTTCCCCGATTTACTTGAGGAACTTCCGTATGTCTGCCAACTCCTCCTGAATCCTGTCCTTGTGACGTGCAACATTGTCAAAATATTCAGATAGACAATCCTGGACCATTCAGGCTATCATTTCTACATCATCATCTGTGATCATATATTCTGGTGGTGCTCTTTATGCCTTCGTTTTCTTGCGTGCGCCGCCTGTTTGCATGGTTTCCCTCTTGTTTCCACCTGGTTCCTATGAGTTGGGACTTGGTGCGGTCCCTTGCGTTGCCTCAGCCTGTTTCTACTGTTCCTTGGCCGACTACGTATTCTCCTTCTTCCCCTTCTGGGTCCCTGTCTTCACTGTGCCTTTGTTTGTCTGTGTTTTTTTTATCTGGCCCGTCCTTCATTTCTTGGGCACTTGGAATTCCTGAGGCTGCATTTCTCCTGGCCCTGAATCTTCTTCTGCTGTTCTTTCCGACAAGTCCTGGGTGAGGACTAGAATACTCCATTCATCTTCCCAGTATTTGATCACCATGTCGATGTCGCCCTCTGTGATATAGTAACACATCTGTAGCCACTGTTTATAGAGATCCTTCCATGCCTGTATCCACATTGTATGTCATGTGGCCTTGAAGTTGATGATGTCTCTATACCGCACGACAACCTGTGGTGTGATCCTCCACATGTTGGAGTGGATTCTTGTAGGTCACAGAGGTATCCTTCAAATATGGACCTGTTCATCCTTTTATGCCTAGCATCCGACATGGCTTTCAGTAGTAAGTATTTCACTCCCTGGTTTGTCTTGGGTATGGTACAAAAAGTTACATGCCTTGGCTCTCTCCATCCCATGAAGGCTATTAACATGATTAGCCATGAATAGTGAAACTCTGTTCTTAGATCCCGCACATCCTTGCAGTCATCCAAGAATAAGTTCAAGAGATACGGTGCCCAACTCACCATGGTGCCCTCGACACATTGAGTTGCAACTGTGACAAATCCAACGAGAACTTCCTCCCTGCAACATTTTCTCAGCAACTTACAGGTTAATATTTTTGCACCCATTTGTGTTGCGACATCGTTGATCCTTTTGATAATGATTCCTCTTGTCCCCCTGTCTGTGCAATACTTCTTCTTCATCTCTTCTTCTAGAGCCTTCTCCTTGACTTTGTCATTTAGAAACTATGCGGGATCCACACCCCGAGATGGCAATCCTGTTATGTTTACAATAATCTCTACGTCTATTGAGATGAGCTTATCTAACCGAATGTCTCCACCATGTGTGACTACTAACAACTGTTTGACACATGCCCCTATGTATTGACCTTGGCCAAAATGTGGTAGATCCAACAGGCCTAAGATTCTTGTCTTCTCTAACTCTGTTGCCCAACGAAGTGGATGATCAATTTGTTACCCAACTGAATTTGTGCCCACCGTCTCCATGTACACTCTCTTTGCAAATTCCAGAAACTTGGCTATGTCTGCTACATTGTGGTCTGAGTATTTTAGCTTGTCAATATGGCCCAACAAGTCTGATCCCACTAGTATCCCATCTAGTATATGTGATAGGACGATTGATGCGATTGGTTGCTTGCGAGGTGACCTAGGTACCTGCTTCTTGTCTTTCTTTGGTGGTGGTGGTGGCTAGCTCGAGGTTCCAGCAGCTTCTGGTTGTGTTTCAGAGTACCATTCTGGCCAACCTGTTACGCCCTCTACTGTTCCTTCTGGTGGGTGGTGTGATATGGTCGTTTGAGACTCGTCTGACAACATAACCATTTGTTGGTTTACTCTTCTCCTATATATTGTCTAAGTTTATTGACCCAAGGTTCATGTCTGTTCAGGTTTCCAACAAAGCCTTTAAAACTATCGGCCCTACTGGTAAACTAGAAGGCAACACAACACATAAAATGCGCTATGCAGTCTCACCCGAGATAGATTTAATGGGTGGATGTAAGACTAATGTGTTTACAACCTAGGATTGAGTGTGAGATATGAGGACTATATATTGAACCATTATTATAACTTGTAAATGCAATATACTGTCATTAACGAATAATCAGGAAATAAAACAACTCATTCATTAAGAATAAAAATAACTACTGAAGACAACAAAGATATGCGTGCATTCATCACATAACACAAATGTTACCATGGTTCACCCCCTCCCGGGCTACGTCCACAAATATTTGGCTCTTATCTCTTTTATTATAGTATTTCCGCCTCTACATCGCCACACGCTTTACAATCCTTCACAGTTGGGTAAGATCTATATGAGGCGGACTAGATCACACCAGGATCCTCAGCCTACGATATAACCCTCAAGATATACCCTCCTTCGTCTTCTCTAGCTCAACAAATTACACAAAATAGATCATACAACAAAATATTACATATCACATCAACTCATACATAACTAAAAAAACCAACAACCCTCTATGATACCTCAGTATCTATATTTATATGTTTCTGGATCTTTAGCCATTACAATACATTACCAAAACCCTAACCCTACCATTGTTAGGTATTCTTCCACATGCACACATGCTATTATTCCTTCTAGCTGTCGCTTTCCTCATGCACACTTTCTTTCCCAAAATTGCCTTGCTTTTTTGCTTTGGCCTGCCTCCAACAAAGCGACTGACTTCTTTTACTTTCCTCCAAAAATATTCTCCACCTAGGAGGATTTGGTATATTGGTTCAAGTCTACTTTTGGATAACCCAAGAGTCCAGTCGATCGGTTAAAGGAGTACAATAACATTACATATAAAAAATGTGAAACCATTAAGGATTTCAGTCTTCACTTCACTAAGTTATATAATCAAATCCCCAAACTGATTGGACCTCAAAATCAAGCCGCGTTCATGAATTAATACAATGATTTACCCTCTTCATATCATCAAAGATTGGAAGATAAAGCCATATATAATATCATATCTGCTCTTCATACTTGTTTGGAGTATGAAGAGAAGCTAGACAAATCTGGTCTTCCTAAGGAGGACTATGCCAAGCAAATTGATATGTCTATCATTTTGCAGCTTATGCAAGACATTAATAATCACATGATCTATTTTGAAAGGAAATGAATTGCTTCTACTTCTACCATTGAGGCCTCTACCCAGGTTGCTACTAAAAATTTCTTGAGCAATAATTTTCAACCCAAGGCCATATTTCCTAGAGCCTGGTGTAACTTTTGTGAAGAACATCATGAGGAAATCACTTGTGAAATCAAGAAAAATGTGAGGAATCAAATCTTTGGCAAGAAACTAGATACTACCATTGTTGTCTTATATTAGACCTTGCAGGATGATGTTACGATAGTTAATACTAGAAATAAATCATATGCCAATAAGGGCAAAGATGATTCTTCCAAGACTACTTTTTCCCCTAGCACATCCACTCAAAATACTGGCTAACAAGCTGCCCACCTTTCTAATGGTCATCAAGTCACTTTTCCTTCTTCAAAGTATAATATTTTAAATCAGTTGGCTAACATAAAATATGATGCTACTCTATTGGATATGGTAACTGTACTAGAACAACATCAACATATTAGATATTTCATGGAAGGTAAAACTTCCAACATAGCCAATCTCATGAAATATGACGATGGATAAGAGTCTCATGTAAATAGGATAGGTGTAAATAACTTTATGAGATCTGTAAATTACCCCCATTTCTATATTTCTGTAAATATTTTAGACAAAATAACCCATTGCTACCTCATTGACGGTGGCTCACACCCAAGTGTCATGTAAAAGATCATTATGGAAGAGTTGGGCCTCTCTTGTACAAATGAAAATGCAAGAATAATTCTCTCCTATAATAATCAACAATAATCCATGATTGGTGAGATCAATAATGTAACCTTAGTACTCTGTGCACATCCAAAAATATGCACTACCCTTAACATTCAAGTTATCGATAGGCTTGTCAGCAATTACTCAATTATTTTGGGAAGAGATTGGCAAGCCCTAATAGGTGGTTAATTTTCTCTATATGGGTCACATCTATCTATCCCTAAGGATGGAAAGAAAGTTATTGTTCTCAGAGAATATCACATCTCACCTTACATTGAGAAAGTTCCTCAGCTAAATGTCAATGATGTTGACGAAATCCTGGGTGTTTACTCTATTTTCGCAGAAGAAGATGACATACCACATGAACAAATTGACTACGATGACAGAATGTGGCATATGCAATGTTAGTCCTTAAATTTGTTAATGAATGTTAACCTACTCTTTTCCCTGCCATTCCCTTTCTTAGCATCATTTTAAACTCCAATTTTATTCTTCTATATTCTTTAAATGTGCTTGCATTATCCTTTCTGAACATTTTATGACATGTATTAGTGTGACAAAAGTTAGAATAAGACAATTATAATATTTTCCATTAAGATGCAAGGCTTGTTTCTTGTTTTCAATTTGAAAATATGAAAAAGGGAAAAAGGTGCTACAAGAATACCGTTATTCTTGTAGCACCAGAAGTAATCATTGATTCAAATGTGCCAAATCCCAAATATCGTTTCAGCAGTTGTCTGAGATCATTGCATAAAGATCCAATACCATTCATGATTATGATCGAGCCGTGTTTTCACTTTTGATACTCATTCAAAGGAATTGGGTTTGTACTCAATAAGTTCAACATCAAATCACAGGTTCCACGCCATGATTTATAATGACACATGATTCAATTCATTATATCTATGTATTAGATTAAACATGTTTTGCAGGAAATGAACTCTCCCACATCATTCATATTTCCAGAAGTCCCAAAATTACTACTGATCGAAACCCTAAGCACTCACAGATCTACATGAATTAAAACCAGATTTATGGCTCCTAAAAAAGGTGGACACATCACTTGTTTAGAACAAGAAGTTGTAGAATTGCTTGAGGCTTATCCTCAAATCTCGTAGAAGTTTAGAGATGCAGGGTGGTTTAATTTTTGTTCTACATTCCAAGGTTATCATGAACAAATATCCATGATTTTCGAGAAAACTTTTGATGGATTCGAGACAATGGTGGGAAAATTTCTGATACATGTGACAGAGCATTCGATTGGGACCGCATGCAGGTTATCAATATGTGGAGAAATATGGTGGAAGAAGGAGATGTTGCTTGTTGAAATAATCAATCATTTTTTACTTCCAGAACATCAAAGACCTAACTGGAGTTAGGTATTTCACATAATTGGTTGAAGAAATAATGGAAGAATGTTTAGATGATTTTTCGCAGGTACATTTCATGTGAAGGGAGGTTTTCCCTTGTTCACCTTTATCATATTAGGTTGCTGATGCATTTGAATGGTGATAGTCCTTTGTGTTTACCCTTATTTCTATTAAAAATCTTGTCAAATATGTCTAAAAGGTTACAAACCCATCCTGAAACCGTTGGTAAAATTTTGTTTCACCAAAGACTTATCAAGACCCTGGTTATGTATGCGTTGGGAGAAGTCCAACGTTCTTGGGATTTGTTGCTTGAATCACTCAATCTTGAAGAACACGAATCCAAGCATAAACCACTCTAGAACATAAATCCAAAAAATCAAAGAGGGTTCCTTAAACTTATGTTACAACAAAAGAAAGTTCCCCTGTATCTAGAATAACCAGATCCAACAAAAGGAATTTGTAGTCACAACAGGAGACTGAATATTTATAGAAAGATTCCCCTGTAGCCAGGATGACTAGAACGTAGAAGAAGAAGTTAAAAGCAGAGTCAGAGAGGGAAATTAAAACTCGGAATAAATCTCTTATTCCAAAAGAAAAACCTAAAGATTGCAAAGGAATCCATGTCAAAAGATCGACTAAGCAGAATATTGAACAATCCATACAAAAATAAGATGAACTTGTAGCAGAAGTTAAAGGTAAGAAATTGAAAAAGAAATGAAAGAGTAAACCAATATTGAATTATCCTAACAGACCTAAAACCATGGTAGATACTGTGGAAAATACAGAGGAAGAAAATGAATAGTCACCAATAATTTCTTCACACAAATTGGAAAAAATTAAATTGGAGCCCGAAGAAGAACATTATAATGAACCTGTGGAGAAACAACGAAATACTAAGAAGGGTAAAAAAATTGTAGAGCACCAAATGAGTCATGTAACTAAGGTAACCAAAAATCTATGTCTGAACTCTGAAGTTTATCCAAGTCCTCTTTGAAACAAGACTATTTGACTGTTCTTGAAGAAAATCTATAGAAAACTGAGATTAAGCAACAATTTTACTATATTCTAGAGACAAAAGAGCTACGGGATGTTTAGGAGATGCAAATATAAAAAAGTGTTGAAGTGAAAGAGATTGTTGGAGGATCATCTTCAAAGGTTCATAAGTATGATAAGTATGCTTTTAGAGTAAAAAATCCCAAATTTTCCATTGACCTAAATTGACCTGCTCCAGATGAGGATTATACTGATTTCATAATAGAAAAAAGGGATAAAAAAGACAGGGTCAAATAATTGCAAACCATGATTATGAAACTAAAGCAAGAAAAGTGGATGATAGAAAAGTGGTCTTCCAAGCAATAAGAAAAGTTACAGAAACTTAAGAAGAAGAACACAGATCAACAAATATTGCTCAAAGAGGTAAGAGAGACAAACATCAAATTTTATTGGCATAATGTGGTTTTGAAAACCAAGCTGAAACAAAGACAGACCAAAGGTTCTGCTTCTATTATACATTGGAGGTTTCAAAATTTGAGGCATCATACATTTTTGACTTTTTGCTAAATACACATAATACCTATGCTAAATATTTTGAAAGATGTTATCAAAAGATATAGAGAGGAAGAGTATTTTTGAAAATGGAAGGTAAATATAGGAGCAACCTTTACAATTAAGGAAGACCTTGTCAGTAGAATTGTTATATATTTATCTTCATCAGTTGCTGAAGTAATTCGAGTCAATCTAGAATTTGCTCATCACAACAGGGGTGTTCATTCTTCATGCCAATCTTGAAGGACCAACTTAGCATTAGTTTCACCCCTTATTTTGTGAGATCTAAATATATCATCAGATCATAACTAGTCAAAAATCAAGTTATTTATCTAAAGACCAGGTTGAAAAGATCCGAATTATATATATGAGAGGATATGTCTCCTAAGTTTTAGCTAGAAAATATGATCTTATCAAATCTGTATCTAGAAAGTAGGATCCTTAGAAACTAACTGTTGTGTATAAAAATGGAACTGATTGACAGAATCAGGGGTTGATTGGTTGGGAGCCATTGGCCATTTTTGAGAAAACTATGTTTCAAATTGTAAGACAAAGAGTTATTTCTTTCTCGTACTAAATGGAAAATGATATCTGATGATTAGATTTATATTCTTGTCTATATTTCTATCTTTTTCTTACTTGAATGCATGTTAATATTTTTCCAAGCATTTGATGTATCTTGTTTGTGAGTAATCCAGTGAAAACTTTACTATTTGCTTGTTCATATTCAAATTTGTATTTAGGTACATTTCTCTTGTTTCTTGAATGATATTTGGGATCAAGATTTTCATATGTGAGTGGACAAATTGAAAGATTACATATTTTATTTGTCTTTTGTATTACATCTGCGATCTAATTTATCAGATTTATTACCATTTACTAAGCCATTGAGATATAAATTTGTTCTTGGATGTTAGAGATTGATATTTTTATATTATCTTTAACCCAACCTTCAAACCATTTTCAAAACCCATACAAATATTTATCCATAAAACTATTGCAATAACTTGATGATGTCCTAGCTTGCCCTTTAGCAGTCAAGTGCAACTTTAGGAACTGCAACGTTATGGACTAACATCTTTTGGTGCCATTTCTGGGGATGGAGACACGAAGTATTTTTCCCTGGGAGAACGAAAAATATCAGATCTAAATCTTGATGGTGGACAAGAGTTTAGACATTCATGTGACTGTATATTATTCACTCAATGAATTCTCTGTAGTAGTTTTGGCTCCTAAAAGAGAAGGTAAAGGACTCAAACTTCCTCTAACCTTATCATCATCTACAAAGAAACATGTGACAAGAAGAAACCCATATCCAAATCCTATTCCAACAATATCTGATCCTAAAAAGTTATTAAGAAAATCTAAATATACTCAAGGACAATCCTCTTCTTCTAAAGGTAAGTCTTCAACTATAGAAGTTGTACCTAAAATTGAAACAAAACCTATTATTCAATCTTCAGAAGTATCTTTTTCTTCAACTATTTCTGAATTGAATTTATAACAATGGAAATTATTCTCTAAGCTTATCAAAGAAGAACAAACAAACACCTTATCTATAGCTGGAGCTTTAAGAAATTTTACCAGAGATACTAAAAGTGAGCTTGATCAACTTTTATCTTCATCCACACCTCAATCTAGTTCTTCTAAAGAAGCTAAACCACAATTTAGAACCTTTGATAATCCTTTATTTCTTGAACCTTATTATCATTTCAATTTAGAAAAGAAACCTTTGATCTCATCAGTTGAAAATCATAAACCTACAGTAGTTGTGAAAAATATGGCCGTAAACAGAGTGGATGCAATTGTTGCAGCGAGATATGTACCATTTATTCTACCATAAGTATTTTATGATTTTCCACCAAATGATTATATGAAGTATTTTCGAAGATTTAATGTAGAGGGAGAGGTCACTGTTGAAGAGCACTTGAGTTCTTTCTACAATTTTGCAGATAACTTTAATGTGGAGCATGCAAATGTTTGGATGAGACATTTTGTGTAGACTTTAGATGGATAAGAAAGGAAATGGTTCAAAAGTATCCCTCCTAATTCTATTTCTGATATTGATGCACTGGATTATACCTTTTTGAGACATTGGGGAGATAATAAGGATTATTTGTATTATATCACTGAATTTGGTGCTTTGAAAAGGAAACAAGGAGAATTTGTATCAGATTTCACTAAAAGATTCGATAAAATGTATAGTAAGATTCCAGAGGAAATTAAACCCACAGAAACATCTGTCAAAATTACTTTTGCCAATGATTTTGATTATGTGTTTTCTCTTTTGTTGAGAGAAAGAAGGTATGTCACTTTGAATTTAATGCAGAAAGAAACCATTGAAGTGGAACCCAATATATTGGAAGCAGAGAGGTTGAAATCAAAGAATGATAAAGACAAGAAAAAATAGAAAGAAGAACTTCCTTCTTCCTCTAATACAACATTAGATTCAAATATTGATGAAATGACCAAACTGCTGAAAGCTTTAACATTTGAGATGGCTATACTTAAGATGGAAACAAAGCAACCTAGAAGACCTACACACGAGGGTGGATAAAAAAATCCCAATCAGTTTAGAAAGCCTAATAATGTTCCTCAAATTATGCAAAGGGAAAGAAGAAATCAAGAGGATCAAAGAGTTTTTCCTCTTAAAAATAACACAGTGGAAGAAGTTGAAGAAATTGATGATACTGAGGAGGATTCAACAGTTCATTTACATGATACAAAATTACCTTCCACTCATGTGACACAACAAGAATATGAAGATTCCCTTATATTAAATTAGTTTGAGGAAGAAGATGTTGAAGAGATTTCTTAGAGTGAACCCAAAAGAAAAAAAGTATGATATTAGATCCAGAGCAAGTGGATCAAAGGTAGACACATATGTTCAAGCTAAAAAGAAAAATGCTCTAGTAAAGCCAGGATCCACTAAGGATACAGGGGCTAAAATTGATCAACAACAAAAACAACATGTCAAGGTTAGTACTACAGAGGTAAAGGAATCTGAGAAACATGTTCCTTCTTTTAGTTTGGAGAATGGAATCAATAAGATCAAAATACCTATACCTCTGGTAGAACTAATGAAAATAGATCCTTTTAGAAAATCAGTCCTGAAAGCCTTACAATTTTCGACTCATGTTACTTTTTCGGATACCATAAATATTTAAGATGAAAAACCTGCCATAACTATTGGTCCTCATATTGAAGATATATTTGATGCCTCTCCCCCTTTCTACATATCCGTGAATTTTCATCAAAAAATATTGCATAATTATCTTATGGAATCAGGAGCATCACACAATGTCATGCTAAAGGTAGTAATGGATGAGATGGGTTTGGATATCACTAAGACTTATTTATACTTGTATTATTTTGACTCAAGAAAGGTTAAATGTTTAGGAGTCATTAAAGACATTGTTGTCAACTTATCTCAACTACCCATGAAAAGTGTGGTTATGGATGTGGTAGTGGATTATATACCTCCTAAGTTTGGGATGATATTATCTAGGTCACATGATAATAAAGTAGGGGGGACACTACAAGTGGATCTCAGTTATGCCACCATACATGTATTTGGTGGAGAACATCGAAGATTGTACAGGGAAGCTAGGCTGGCTTACCTTGTTAATGATCATGAAAATACTAGTAATCATCCCATATATGCAGTTAAATATGAACTTATTGAATTTTTCACATCAATGATGAGACATCTGAAGCATCAATGAGAAAAGTTACACCCCCATAAGAGAAAAATACAGAAAATTCAGTGTGGAAAATGTTCTTTGATGGTTCTTGTTCCAAATAAGGCTCAGGGTCTGGAATAGACATCTGAAGCATCAATGAGAAAAGTTACACCTGCATAAGAGAAAAATATAGAAAATTCAATGTGGAAAATGTTCTTTGATGGTTCTTGTTCCAAATAAGGCTCAGGGTCTGGAATTGTTTTCATATCTCCTTCCAAAGAAGTCATTCCTCTGTCATACAAATTGGAATTTGATACAACAAACAATATCATTGAATATGATTCTCTTTTACTGGGATTGAAAGTATTTAAGGATATGGGCATTGATAAAATTTCAGTTTTTGGAGATTTAGAGTCAACCATTCATCAACTCAAGAATATCTACCAGGACAAACAACAAAGATTAAAGCAATACTAAAATGAGGTATGGGATTTTGTTGAGAATTTATTTTTGTCTTTCAATATCACTTTTATACAATGAAATTTGAATCAACATGCAAATTCTCTAGCTTTGGAAGCTAGTAATTTCAAAACTCCAATGCTTCCAAACTTAATATTTGAAGTTGAGGTAAGACACACGCCTTCTATACCAAACACTATAAAAAATTGGCAGGTTTTTAAAGATGATCAAGAGATTAAAATATTTTTAGAGACAATTGAGGATTTTTCTCCCATTTCCATAGATCAAGAAGATGGAAATGATGATATAGAAGTTCATTCTGCTGATATTCTTCAAAACAACATTGCTGGCCATAAAATTATTGAGTTAAAAACCAATCATTTTCCAAAGGGCCTAGTTCCCATTGAGAGATTATTTGATCATAATGATGTGTCCAAAAGATATTTTATTCAAACAGAAGAGGCAAAAGTTGTTGAATGTAATATCAATTTTGATTCAAATCCAAGGATGGTAAAGTTATCCAAGAAATTACCAGATGAACAGAGGGACATATATGCAAGTTTGATGAAATAATTTGCTGATGTTTTTGCTTGGTCTTATGAAGACCTTAAGGTTTTTGATACAAATATTATGCAGTGTAAGATTCCTTTTAAGCCTAGATCCAAACCTTTTAAGAAGAAAAAAAGACAATTCAATCCATTGTTGCTACCAATAATTGAAAAAGAGATGAAAATATTGTTGAATGCCAAAATTATAGTACCATTGATATACTTAGAATGAGTGGAAAATTTAGTACCTGTAAGGAAAAAGAATGGAGAAATAAGGCTATGTGTAGACTTTAGAAATTTGAAGAGGTGTTCTCTGAAGGACAATTATCCATTACCTAAAATGGATCATATTTTACAAAGAGTGGTAGGGGCTCAAAGGATCTCCATGCTTGATGGATATTTAGGTTATAATAAGATATCAGTGATGGAAGAAGATAAAAAGAAAACAACTTTTACTACTCCATGGGGCACCTTCATGTATGAAAAAATTCCCTTTGGACTCATGAATGCAAGAGAAACTTTCCAGAGAGCCATGGACATTGCATTTATTGGTGAGAAAGGCAAATTCATGGTAATTTATCTTGACGACATTATTGTTTTCTTAACATATGATGATGAGAACTTACAACATCTTAAGCAGACATATAAAAAGTGCAGAAGGTATGACATATCATTAAACCCTAAGAAGTCTCATTTTTCCATGGAAGAAGATAAACTATTAGGAAATATTGTCCACCAGAAGGAATCAAGATAGATCATGAAAGGATAAATGCCATCCAAAAGATAGACATTCCAAGGAATAAGAAGTCTATCTAGTCCTTCATAGGTAAAATCAAATTTTAAAGAAGATTTATACCCAATCTTGCAGAAATCATCAAGCTTATTACTGATATGTTGAAGAGCAATGCAGAAATAAAATGGATAACTGAAGCAAAGGAATCATTTGAAAATATTAATAAATATTTAATTAAATCTCCTGTCCTCATCAATCCAAATTACTCTAAAGAGTTTATGATTTTTTCATTTGCATCTGAAGATACCATTGCTACTGTTCTCTTGAAAATAAATAATGAAGGGTATGAACAACCTATCTCTTTCTTCAGTAAGACTCCAAGGGATTCATAATTAAAATATGATATCATGGAGAACATGCCTACGCTCTAGTGAAAGCATTGAAGTCTTTTAGAGTGTATGTTCTGCATTATGAGATTATTGCATATGTTCCAAGTAGTGTTGTCAAGGAAATTAGTGAAGGAAAAAGGGGAAGATGGATAACCAAGATTATGGAATATAACATGGTCATAAATCCTACTAAATTGATTAAGGGACAGGGTCTTGCAAAATTATTGAAAGAATCAAATTGTAAAGCAATTGGATTGCATTATATCTCCAACAGATCAATTAATTCAGTATTACAGGTTGAAGAAAATGGTTCACAGGTAAACAACAAATGTCTTTATTCACCATGGTATAAATATATTTTTCATTTTTCTGCAAAGTCTTCAACCTCCTCTTGATTTAGATAAATCTGAGTTCATATCTCTTAAACTTAAATATGCGGAGTATTGCATTATCAATCAAATTTTATTTTGGAGAGATCCTAATGGAATTCTGTTGAGATGTGTTAATGAGGAGGAAACAAAACAAATATTCAATGATTTACACAAAGGATTTTGTGGGGGACATCATCATTGGAAAGCCACAATTTTCAAAATTCTAAGAGTAGGTTATTACTGGCATGTACTGTTCTCTGATGTGTTTTCTCAGGTCATGGCATGTGAACAATGTCAGATGTTTGAAGGAAAACAAAAACTAATGTCTATGCCTTTGAAACCCATCATTTCTCACGGACCTCTTCAACAGTGGGGCCTGGATTTCATTGGGGAAATTTATCCTCCATATTCTGGACAACATAAATGGATACTCACAACCACATATTACTTTACCAAATGGATTGAAGAAATCCCAACACGAAATGCAACAAATAAGGTAATCATGAGTTTTCTTGAAGGAAATATTTTCTCGAGATTAGGGTGTCCTAGAAAGCTGATTACTAATAATGCCGAAGCCTTCAAGTCTAATTAAATGGTTGAGTTTTGTAATAAATACAACATCAAGTTGGTTCACTCTACTCCTTATTATCCTCAGGGAAATGAATTAGCATAATCCTCCAATAAGAGCCTTATAAAGATCATTAAAAAATTTCTCACAAAGAATAAGAGATAATGGGATTCAAAATTGAAATTTTCCTTATGGGATGATCGAATTAGTACTGAGAAATCAATTGGAACATCACCTTTTCAAGTGGTTTATGGAACAAAGGCTGTATTTCCAACTCAACTTGGTTTACCTGTTCTCAAATTTCTACAAGAGGAGTTAGAAGAGAAAAATGATATTCAAAGAAGAATTTTCTAGATTATAGAAGTTCAACATAATAGAGAACGGATGAATCATGAAGTTGTCATTTATCAGAACAAATTTAAGGAAAAATTTGATAAGAAAACCAAAAAGGAAAATTTTCAAGAAGGATATATTTTGTTGAGGTGGGATGCTATAAGAGAGGACAAGTCTAAGCATGGTAAGTTTGATAATTTATGGTTTGGTCCTTTTAAAATAGCTAAGGTCATGAATAATAATACTTTCCTCTTACACAATTTGGATGATAGTGAAATCTTGGGAGGGCCAGTGAATGGGAGGTTTCTAAAACACTACTTCTTTTAAAACCAGCTAGGTTTTTCAGTTTGTACATTATGTTTGGTTTTGTTTTGGTGTGATTAGTTGATTGATTTAAATAAGACTCCATACTCCCAATGGAAACACTATTTTGCAGTTTCGTGGTTTTATTTTTTGGATTACAAAATAAATGGATGTCAGAGCAGGGAAATCAATTACAGTGAAAGTTTTATGAAGACCAGTAAGATAAAGGCATTGGTCAACATGTTATTAAAGCTTCACCATGAAACATTATCCCCATAAGAAGCCAGTGTTAGTCCTTAAATTTGTTAATGACTGTTAACTTATTCTTTTCCCCGCCATTCCCTTTCTTAGCATCATTTTAAACTCTGATTTTCTTCTTCTATATTCTTTAAGTGTGCTTGCATTATCCTTTCTGTACATTTTATGACATGTATTGGTGTGATAAAAGTTAGAATAATACAATTAGAATCTTTTCCATCAAGATGTAAGGCCCGTTTCTTGTTTTAAATTTGAAAATATGAAAAAGGGAAGAAGGTGCTACAGGAATACCATTATTCTTGTAGAACCATAAGTAATCATTGATTCAAATGTGCCAAATCCAAAATATCGTGTTAGTAGTTGTCCGAGATCATTGCCTAAATATCTAATACCATTCATAATTATGATCAAGTCATGTTTTCAGTTTTGATACTCATTCAAAGGGATTGGGTTTGTATTCGATAAGTTCAACATCAAATCACAGGTTTTGCGCCATGATTTCTAATGACACATGATTCAATTCATTGAGATTAAACATGTTTTGTAGGTAACAAAACTATCCCACAAAATTCATATTTCCATAAGTCCCAAAATTACTACTGATCGAAACCCTAAGCACTCACAGATATACATGAATCAAAATCAGTGTTATGGCTCCTATAAAAGGTGGAAAAATCACTCATTTAGAACCAAAAAGGCGTATAATTTCTTGAGTCTTATCCTAACATCTCACAAAAGTTCAGAGATGTAGGGTGGTTTAATTTTTGTTCTACATTCCTGGGTTATCATGAACAAATATCAATTATTTTAGTGTAAAGTTTTGATGGATTCGAGAAAGTGGTTGGAAAAGTTATGATACATGTGATAAAGAATTTGATTGAGACCGCATGTAGGTTATCAGTATATGGATAAGGATGGTGGAAGAAGGATATGCTTCCTGTTGAAATCATCAATCAATTTTTACTTCCAGAACATCAAATCCCTAACTAGAGTTAGGGTATTTCACATAATTGGTTGAAGAAAGAATGACATACGGTTTTGATGATTATTCCCAGGTACATTACATGTAAAGGGAGGTTTTCCCCTTTTAACCTTTATCATATTAGGTTGTTGATGCATTTTAATGGTGATAGTCCTCTGTGTTTACCCTTCTTTCTATTAAAAATCTTTTCAAATATGTCTAAAACGATACAAACCCATCCTACAACCGCTGGTAAAATTTTATTTCACCAAAGACTTATCAAGACCCTGGTTATGTATGCATTGGGAGAAGTCCAATGTTCTTGGGACTGGTTTCTTGAATCACTCAATCTTGAAGAACAAGAATCCAAACATAAATCCACTCTAGAATAGAAATCCAAAAGATCAAAGAGGGTTCCTAAAACTTTTGTTACAACAAAATAAATTTCTCTTGTATCTAGAATAACTAGATCCAACAAAAGGAAGTTGTAGTCACAACAGGAGACTGAATATTTACAGAAAGATTCCCCTGTAGCCATGATGGCCATAACACATAAGAATAAGTTAAAAGAAGAGTCAGAGATAGAAATTAAAACTCAGATTAAATCTCTTGTTCCAAAAGACAAACCTAAATATTGCAAAGGAATCCATGTCAGAAGATCGACTAAGCAGAAGATTGAACAGTCCATACAAAAACAAGATGAACTTGTAACATAAGTTAAAGGTAAGAAATTGAGCAAGAAAGGAAAGAGTAAACTAATATTGAATTATCCTAGTAGACCTAAAACCAGGGTAGCTAATAATGTGAGGTTAAATTAAAAGGCCTTATTCCATCTTGCTATTAAGAAAGAAAATTTAATTATGGTTGATGATGATACAATGGAAAATACAAAGGAAGAAAAGGAACAATCACCAATAACTTCTTCACACAAATTGAAAAAAGTTAAATTGGAGCCTGAAGAAGAACATTATAATGAACCTGTGGAGAAACAAAGAAATAATGACAAGGGTAAACAAATTTCAGAGCACCAAATGAGGCATGTAACTAAGGTAACCAAAAATATAGGTTTGAACTCTGAAGATTTATCCAAGTCCTCTTTGAAACGAGACTATTTGACTGATCTTGAAGAAAATCTAGAGAAAATTGAGATTAAGCAAGAATTTGACTATATTCTAGAGACAGAAGAGCTACATGATGTTCAGGAGATGCAAATATCAAAAAGTGTTGAAGCAGAAGAGATTGTTGGAGGATTATCTTTAAAGGGTCATAAGTATTATTTTAGAGTAAAAAATCCCAAATTTTCCATTGACCTAAATCGACCTGCTCTAGATGAGGATTATACTGAATTCAAAATAGAAAAATGGGATAAAAAAGATAGGGTCAAAGAATTGAAAAACACGATTATGAAATTGAAGTAGGAAAAGTGGATGATAGAAAAGTGGAATGCCAAGCAATAAAAAAAGTTACACAAACTTAAGAAGAAGAACAAGGATCAACAAATATTTCTGAAAGAGGTAAGAGAGACAAACATCAAACTTTATTGGCATAATGTGGTTCTGAAAACCAAGTTGAAAAAAAGACAAAACAAAGGTTCTTCTTCTATTATACAATGAAGATTTAAAAATTTGAGGCATCATACATTTTTGACTTCTTGCTGAATACAAGGAATACCTATGCTAAATATTTTGAAATATGTTATCAAAATCTACAGAGAGGAAGAGTATTTTTGAAAATGGAAGGTAAATACATGAGAAACCTTTGCAATTAAGGAAGACCTTGTCAACAAACTTGTTATATATTTATCTTCATCAGTTGCTGAAGTAATTCGAGTCAATCCAGAGTTTTCTCATCACAACAGGGGTGTTCATTCTTCAGGCCAATCTTGAAGGACCAACTCAACATTAGATTCACCCCTTATTTTGTGAGATTTGAATATCTCATCAAATCAGAACTAGTAAAAAATCAAGTTATTTATCTCAAGACTAGGTTGAAAATATCCGAATTATATATGTGAGAGGATATGTCTCCTAAGTTTTAACTAGAAAATAGGATCTTATCAAAACTGTATTTAGAAAGTATGATCCTTAGAAACTAATTGCTGTGTATAAAAATGGAACCGATTGATAAAATCTGGGGTTGATTGGTTGGGAGCCATTGGCCATTTTTGAGAAAACTATGTTTCAAATTGTAAGACAAAGACTTATTTCATTCTGGTTCTAAATGGAAAAGGCTATCTGATGGTTATATTTCTATTCTTGTCTATATTTATATCTATTTTGCCAAGCATTTGATGTATCTTGTTTGTGAGTAAGCCAGAGAAAACTTTACTATTTTCTTGTTCATAATCAGATTTGTATTTAAGTACATTTCTCTTGTTTATTGAATGATATTTGGGATCAATAGTTTCATATATGAGTGGATAAATTGAAAGCTTACATATTTTCTCTATCTTTTGTATTACATCTAGCATCTAATTTATCATATTGACTGCCATTTACTAAGCCATTGAGATATGAATTTGTTCTTGCATGTTAGAGATTGATATTTTTTTATTATCTTTAACCCAACCTTCAAACCATTTTTAAAACCCATACAAATATTTATCCATGAAATCGTTGCAATAAGTTGATGATGCCCTAACTTGCCCTTCAATAGTCAAGTGCAACTTTAGGGACTAACATGCACTTTGATGGTGCATGCTCCAGTGAAGGAAATGGAGATGGTATTATCCTTTACTCACCTGTAGGAAACATTTATAACTTTTCCTTCAGGTTATAATTCGCTTGCACCAACAACGTTGGTGATTTTGAAGCCCTACTATTAGGTATCGAGAACACTTATAATCTGGGTTATGTTCATCTTATCGTATTTGGTGATTCTAAGCTTGTGGTTAATATTGCTAGAAAAATTTGTAACACTAATAAAAATCTGATGAAAAGGTACACTCAGGTTGTTTGGGCCTTGATTTCAAATATGTTATATTTCAGCATCACTCACATAAAAAGGAAGCTTAACACAATGGCTGACAGTGTGGCAGTTTTTTCTACCTCTCCTACAATGAGATGATTGCACTTTTGTGTCTCTATATCGTTCATATATAACTGAAAATGTTGAATCATGGCAGGTTTTCAAAAATGATGAGGATATCTGTGCTTTCTTACAAAATGAACCTCTTAAGCCTAAGGAAGTGATTTCTATTGAATATGATAAGTTTTCGAAAGGATTGACTCCTCTTGAGAGTTCATTTTCAACGAGTTATGTTGGTAAAAAGGAAAATGTTGTAGAAGAGGAGTCAATGAGGAAAGTTGGAGACATTGTC